>SNQJ01S0086764.1:33926-61066 GCA_010110895.2 Picea sitchensis
CTTTGATCCTTAAGTGCTTGAGTGGTTAGATGCCAGTGAAGGCAGTCCAAGTGGAGTAAGTGCCACTTGGGGCATGCTTGGCCCTAGGGTGTGACTTGTTTATATCTTTTGTATATCTTGCACATTTGTAATCTTGTTTATATCTTTTGATAACTTGTAATCTTTCTAACACTTAATTATTCTTTTGTATCTTGGTTTGGGGTAGTTTAGTTTGATTTACTTGTAACACTTCTTGTAATTGAACCATCCCAAAACGTAGTTGACTCCTTGCCCAACCTTAGGCACTAGTTTTTAGTTGACTTAGGGAAAGGGCTGCCTCACATTTAAACTTAGACTTGCACTTGCATTGCTGCTTGTCATCCTAGGCTAGTTTACCCCCCTTAGCCTCTAATCAATTGAAATTAACTCCTAGAACACCTAACTTAAAATTAACTTAGCAACTTAGGGACTACCCCCCTTGGCTTCCCTAGGAGTAAGCCTAGAAGGAAAAAGTTTCAGTCAAGGTGATAGTGTGGGCTGAAACTTAGACATTGTGTCTCCGAGGGCACACTAAGTGAGCAGGACTTAGCTCACGTTTGCAAGTGTGCATAAGGACGGCAACAGGTCCCTTCTCAAGCCTCATCATGGGGAGGAGACTTGACTTCTTAGCTTAAGAGTATGTTAGGGTAGGTAGGGCATGTTATCACACAATCTGTACTTGCCCAAAAGCCAAGGCAAGTGAAAGCAAGATTAGCATAACAAGGAGTAACCTATCATTGTCACCTTAATAGGTAACCCCTTTCTATTTAGGAGTATATCATTGTACCCCAAGGGAGACGTCCCCAGTGACCTGAGGGTTTTGAGAAGGCCAAGGTATAAGAA
Organism: Picea sitchensis; assembly: GCA_010110895.2. Taxonomy (NCBI): domain Eukaryota; kingdom Viridiplantae; phylum Streptophyta; class Pinopsida; order Pinales; family Pinaceae; genus Picea; species Picea sitchensis. Next base: position 34,788 of record SNQJ01S0086764.1, read on the forward strand.
AGTTCCCCCCCCTCTCACAGGTCACTCAATTTCAAAGGGTTCTTTTTATGTCTTATAGAGATGAAGCAAATGAATAATATTGTGGACCTGCCCAGAACAAGACAACAAAATAGAAAAATGGCACTTTTCAAGTACCAAAATGATATTAGTGCTTCATAAGACAATGAACTCTTAAAAAATATACTAGCTGATATAAAATTGCAGTAGTATAACAATTTACAACAGCAATGATAGATTTGTAACGGCCACAATAATTATGCTTCGAAATGCTTGAGAAAAGACTAGAAAAGATAGCTTTAACTAGGCAAATTTATATTAGATAGTCACAAGGAAATTTAGCAATGTCTAGCTAGCAATATATGCCACTTTTGAGGTTAATTTGCTGCTGTTAGATGGCTGTAGCAATCTTTTGCAACAACAACAAGTTAGTTAGTGAATTAGGCTAATCTAAGGTTAGTAGGAGTTAGTGGATGTTCCAAAGAAGATAGTTTGAAAGTAGTTTGATCAATCAATCACTAATAGTGAATAGACTAGTGCCTTCTAGGGTAATGGAGTCAATGATGGAAGCAACAACTTTTAGAGGGAAATAGCAATGATAATACTTAGTCAAAGGAGATGGAGAAGATGAGAGAGGTGTTGGTAACCCAAGGCCTCAAACATCCAAGTCCTAGAGATAATTGCTAGAAAGTAAGGAAACTTAGGGCCTAGTGGTTTCTCTTTTCCTTAGACAAATTGAAATAAAATATGCAATAGGCAATCAAGTAGAGTTACTAGAGTGCTACAATGATAGGGCTCTAGTATCTACTTCTTGATAAGGTGCTCTTTGAGAAATTTAAACAAGTGGAAAATTATAGAGAAAAAGATAATAACTTATGTCTTTCTCCTAGGGTTTCAAGCAAGCAATTTCATAATCTTTGATATGAAACAAGTAAATTCACCATAAACATTCATTCACAATAAAGAAATGCAGATTTTCTACTTACTTCACCAAGAATAATCTAGCTCAAACTCTAGTTGAAGATCCTCCACCATGAAAATAGCCAAGAAACACCAAAAATAGCCTCCTTCAAGATGTGCGCCTAGAATTTCAGCCAATAACCCTAAAAGAGGGTGCAAATTTCAGACTTCACCACTTGTGTGATGAGTGATGATGAATAAAAATGAGAGTTTTATCTCTTATTTATACAATATCAATGACCTTTAATTACAATTAGGTCATAAAAAAGGCCGACATGGCCAAATTACATTAAAATCCAGTTTTTACATAAATGGCAACAATTAAACCCTAATTTCATCTTCAAGGGTGATGTCATGCCCTTCTAGGGTGACGTTAGGCCCCCAAGATGGAATGCTAGGCCTCAAGTGCAAAACGTTTGGCCTCCAAAGGCCCTAAATCTGCCACACGTGCCAACTAGCACCAAACTGCCCTCATAAATGCAAACCTTGACTGGATGACGTCTAGGGTCAAATGATGACGTCAGGGGCTCTCAAGGGTCAACGTCCTGGAGGAAAGGAAAAACCCCCTTGGGTCTAGGTCTGCCGGAGTGTCCCTGGTGCAACGTCCTTCCTTCTTCCTGGTGCAAGCCTCTGGTTTCTCTTTCCCCCTGGTGGGGTTACAACATCCATTTGTTGGGCTTTCAACCCCATGGAGGTCTGACTTAATCATTCCACCATATGTACCTGTCCACCGGGCAAAGTCCTGTAGCAACAAGTATGCCCTCCATGGGCTCATAAGTCACATGGATCATAGTAATGTCAATCACATCTAATAATCAAATTATCCAAACATGTGCATCAAACCCCCCTTTACCTAGACAAATGCTCAAAGACGTTATGCAGTTTAACAAGTCAGGTTTGGAGGTCTTAGGATGTCCTATTGGGCTAATCCTCCTTAAGTTTGGGGTGTTTCCCAGGTGAGAACCAATCTAAGGTCATGTAAGTGCGTGTGATGTGGCGTAGGGGAGATGTTTGGGCAGAGGGTGCAATGATAACAAGGAAATGTAGGTCTTCCTTGTGGGTGCCTCTGTAGGGGGCGAGCTACACCTTATGATGGATGCCATTGTTTTCTATCCCATTCAATGCCTTTTATTCTTAGTCTTATTGCTTTTTGTCTTTTTTCTTTTCAAGGGAAAAACTGGGGGACACTGTCCTGGCGTGGTGACCAGAGGTAACAACATTACCCATAAGCATTTCACGAAAATTTGAAGGTTGGCTCGTGATGAGACCCCCTTTCTCTTGGCTATGCCACCAAGAGCCACTACCCTGGTTTGGTGACCAAATAGATGGTAGTGTCATATCGTTACATGCCCATGGACCTAATAGGTCGGCTCATGGTGAGACCTCCCATCCACCAACTAGTACATTGAGTTTTGATTTATTTTATTTCCCCTTTTCTTACTGAGAATCCTTTTATTGCTTTCTCGAGAATCCCTGGGCGAAGCATCTCAAAGGTGTCATTTTGGATTTTAACTTTTGCCAGCTACTTTTACCCCCTGGGCCTTTAGCCCCTTTCTCCCACAAGGCAAGGTACAACCCTTCTTAGCGTGGCAACCCAATGCCCGAACCAAGGTGGGGGAAGATGAGAGGAAAAATGATGGAAAGTGCTAAGTATGGAGGGAATGGACGATGACCTTTCACAGGCCCACCTAGTGGCAACTCATTCTAAAGGGGAATCAACTTACTAGGACATTATGTGACCCTTCGAGGTATGAACAAGTTAAAGAGAATAATTTCCAAGCAAACATTATAAAATGAAGGAGAATTCAATGCAACATATTCAAGTGCTTCAAAAATCAGAGTGACACAAACTGACACATACCATGATACCTAGACTCATTACCTCATGGAGCAAGACTTACTGCTACTTCAAAACCTGGCTGGTGGGATGGACGCTGCTGTTACTGTTGATAGGTGGGCTGCACTGAAGAAAAGATGGGCCCTCCAGGGCCATGCTCAAGTCATCTGGCTCTCGACACTCCATGTCTAGGACCTGTGGGCCTCGAGACATGATCTCCTTAGTTATCCCTAGGATAGGGGATACCATGTCAAGTTGTGTGCTTGTTTTATTGCATTTTTTTTTCCCCTTTTGTTGATGTTATTCATTGCTTTATTATGCATTCATGTTAGCTTAACATTTATATGTTATATAAAAAAATGATATATTGATGAAAATTAAATTTTTTCTTTCTTGCATGGTTTTATATTTTCATAGACCAAGGTGGATAACACCCCCTTGCCCTTTTGTTACTAATGATTTTATGTTAGAATGTAGTATGAATTTTTGAGTGATGCAGGTTGCAGGTCTTGGAGTACCATAGATGCTGAGGTTCTCACGTGCTCTACGGTAAGTTCATGTCCCAATGTTGGAGCCAGATGTTACCCGTCTCACCTAGGGGTTGCTAGAGGAGATCATGTATCATGGCTTGCAATGAAGACAGTGATCTCGATGATGATGATGATGATGATCAATATTCTCATAGGCAGTAGCCCATAAGCCCTTCAGATGCCTCCCTTATCAGCGCAACTCATAACACTCGATCAACATGGTTCATTGGAAGAGGGTGGTCCAACACATTATGAGGTACAGTAGTCCTTGTTTCATATAAAGTGTCATATTTAATGCATTTGGCATGTAAGTAAGGATCATGGGTTGAAGTTAGATAATGGATCATAAGTTGAAGAAGTTAAGCTTTTTTCCTTGTTCACCTTGGTGGCCATTGTTAGTATCATATTCCTGTGTTGTCACTCTTGGGGAACATGGGTACTACTGGGAGGCTTTGATAAGGGTAATGTACTGTTCCGCTCCATACTTAAATCTTCCATCCTGGGGCCTTCCACAGTGTAATTGGTATGGCTGTTACATGTACACCAAAAAGGCCTGTGCCTGTGGTTCATCCTCCTATGAGAAGAAGTTCTAGAGTGCCAAGGTTGATGCAACTGCCATAAAAATAAAGAAAGAACATTATATAAGAAAGAAAGAAATGTGGGATAATGAAGGACCAACTTTAAAAGCCAGAGGCCATCTTGAGCTTTGGCCCCACGTCCTAATGCATTGAATGGATATCAAAATAAAAGGACTTAATCCCAACAAGAAAAGGAAAGAATAAGGTGCTTGAACCCTGAATAGGGGACTTGCAATGCATAAAAATGAATATCAAAAGGCAACAAAGGGGTTTCGAATACACACACTGTCGAGGAAAGCGTATCTCAAGCAACAAGCGTTCCCAATACAAAGGCGCCCATGGAAATGGACCAAGTATGGTACCTTACATGTTATTGACACCATCACCATGAAGTCAACCCAACGTGTTTTCATCCACCACACTTACACTTAGATAGGTTTCTTGGAAAATGTCCATCTACTTGGATACTGACACACCTAATAGGGTCTTTTGATGGTCCTCCCATACCTAAACTTGCCAAATTGCATAAAGTCTTGAGCTAATGTGAAGTTTGAAGGGGGTATCTAATGTGAATTGCTCATGTGGCTTGTGTATTAAGTGATGGCCTACTTTATATGTTTCTAAGGACTCTTGAACCTTGAGTTGTTGTTAGTTGATTCTATGGCTTTGAATAACTTGGATGCACTTTACATGGTCCTTTGGAAGACGTTCTCATGCTTTCAAGTTTCACCCAAGACATTGTGCATGTTATGCAAGACATGGCACGTGTGATGTAGAGCATTGGGTCACATGATGACTTGGCACATTCAGACATTTCCTCTTACACCTCTTGGACCCTAGACGATGGACAAATGAACTCTCATTTTGCAGATATGGTCATATTGGTTTACAGATGGGCAAGAAGCCCACATCTTGGGCAGTGCACCCTTGAGCTTATTAGACATTGGATGGAGAACGTTGCATTGTGACATGATTGGATACCATTTAGAGGGGTTATGCACTCTCTTTCGACCTTGGATGCTGGCCTTTTCAATTTGGACATCGAGCACATTGATGATGACGTCATGTACTAGGATACTTTGATGATGGATGGGGCTTGGTTGCCATTGGGGCATCATTTGATGGTTTGGGTCCTTGATGTATAATATGACCATTGATGAGGAGGCATGAATTCACCTTGCTTGCACCACTTGATGACAAGACGTGGCCTTTGGAGGCCTCCTATGCCTTCTTGGAGCATGACGTCATCCACGCATGTGGCCTTGGAGGACATATTTTGGTGTATTAGTCTGTTATTCTGTTGTTTGAGGGTGCTTGATGGGTCGACCTACACTTGTCTCACTTGTATCATGAACTTTTTGTATTTTGAGGGGCTTTGAGGTGTTTTAGTGCTAGGGTTGCCTCATATAAAGAGAGCCTAGTGCTACCTCAACCCCAAATCATAACTCATCATTTGTGAGATATCACTTCTATTGCTCTCTTCACTTTTTCGCTAGAGTACTTTTGCACACCTTTGGAGGGATGCCTTGTGGATGCTTTCTCTTATTTTTGGTGGATGATCTTTGAGCTAGGGTTTCTTCATGCATAGCGACTTGGGTGAGTAAGTCTTCTTTGTCAAGTTCAAGTGTTTTTTCATGGTATATTATGGTAAATGCTATGTTAGATTGTTAATTGTTGCATGTTACCTTGTATGCTAAGTTCTTGTTTGAAACCCTAGGAGGGATTAAAAGTCTTTACCCCACTCACTATGTTCATTCATCTTAATTTGTTGAAGCATTTGAAGACCTAGTCTAGGGATTAAAAGTCTTTATCACCCTAGAGTTAGTCTTTGGCTTATTTAAGACCTAGGGTTTATGAGTCTATAGACCTTAGGGTTTGTTTTAGTTCACTTGGATCTTGAATTAGATATCCTAGAAGAAGGAAAACGACACCTAGGGTTTATGAGTCTTTATACTTTAGGGTTTTTCTTTCGCAAGATTTGATCCTAGGCCTATGAGCCTGTTATCCCCTAAACTAGGGATAACTAAGGAGATTATGTCTCGAGGCCCACAGGTCCTAGACATGGAGTACCGAGAGCTAGATCGACTTGAGCATGGCCCTGGAGGGCCCATCCTTTCATTCTTCAACGCCTCCACTTTGTCAGCAACAACAACATCCATCACCTCGGCCTGGTCTTGTAGCAGAGATGGATCTTGCTGTATGAGGTAACGAGTTCGGGTATCATGGTATGTGTCACTCTGGTCCTCAAAACCTTTGAACTTGTGCATTTAATTCTTTTTGTTTCTAACGAGTGCTTGGATCTTATGCTTTTCCACTTGACCACACCTAGGGGGAATGACATGATGCCCTAGTAAGCTCGTACCCATAGGGTTTGTGTTGCCATAGGGGGGGTTCATGAAAGGCCATCGTCCGCTCCCACCATACTTACCACTTTTCATCTTTTTTCCCGCTCATACATCCCATTACACTGGTTCGGGGCATTGGGTTGGCCAAATATCTAAGGGTTGTACCTTACCTTGTGGGAAGAAGGGGCTAAAGGCCCAGAGGGTAAAAGTAGCTGGCAAAAGATAAAAGCCAAGAGAATGAAACCTTGAGATGCTTCGCTCAGGGATCCCTGAGAAAGCAATAAAAAGCTTCTTAGCAAGAAACAGAAGGACCCATAAAAAATAATAAAACAAGACCTAGTTAGAGGATAGGGGGTTGCATCACGAGCCATCCTATTAGGTCCATGGGCATGTAGCGATATGACACTACCATCAGTTGGTCACCACGCCAGGGTAGTGGCTCTTGGTAGCATAGCCAAGAGAAAGGGGGTCTCATCACGAGCCAACCTTCTCATTTCCGTGAAATGCTTGTGGGTAACATTGCCACCATTGGTCACCACGCCAGGGTAGTGTCCCCTAACTAGCCTCTTGAAAGAAAAAGAAATAAGAATAAAAGATAAAAGGCATGAATGGGCTTGGAAACATTTGCATCCATGACAGGTGCAACTCACCCTCTTCAGAGGCACCCACAGGTAAGCCATACATTTCCTTGCTATCACTGCACCCCTTGCCCATACATCCCTTACCATTCCACTCACATGGCCTAGGTTTGACTTCTCCCAGAAACATCCCACATCCAATGAGCATTAGCCCAATAGGACGTCCTAACGTTTCCTCCAAATTTGGCTTGTAGATTAGTATAATGTCTTTGAGCACTTGTCCAGGTAAAGGGGGTTTTATGCACATGTTTAATAAAATTGATAATTAGATGTGATTGACATTGCTATGATCCCTGTGACTTATGAGCCCATGGAGGGCGTATCTGTTGATGTTGCAGGGCCACACCCGATGGATGGGTACCTTGATGGACAGGTACACATGGGGAGATGATTAGTTCAGACCTCCATGGGGCTAAAAGCCCACCAGATGGATGCTGAGACCCCAACAGGGGGCAGAGACAGATCAAAGGATTGAATCAAAGAGAGAGGAGGACGTTTCACCAGGGGTAGCCTAGACCCAGGGGGGTTGTGCCCTTTCCATCATGATGTGGGCCTTGGAAGTCCCATGATGTCACCCAGGTCACCCATGATGTCATCCAACGTTTTGGGAGGTTTTGGAGGCAGTTGTGTGCCAAGTGGCACGTGTGGCTGGCTCCTGAGGCCCAAGAAGACCTAACGTTTTGCTCCAAGAGGCCAACGTTACCCAAAAAGGGCCTAACGTCACCCTAAAAGGGCATGACGTCACCTTAGCAGCTTGATTTAGGGTTTAATTGTGACATTTAATGTAAAAACTGGATATTATTTGTAACTGGCCATGTCGATCGTTTTGACCTAATTTTGGTCTTTGGTATTGTATAAATAAGGGGAAATTACTTCTTAATTTTCATGATCTTTGACTCACACTTGTGAGGTCTGAAATTTGCACCCTAATTAGGGTTTCATAAGTGAAATTTAGTGTGCAGTTGTTGAAGAAAGGCTATTTTTGGTGTTTTTGGTCATTTTCTTGGTGGAAAGTCTACAACTAGGGCAGGTGCTAGATTATTCTTGGTGAATGTAAGTAAAATTCTGCAATTCTTCTTTCTTTTGAATGGTTATAGTATCTTTACTTTGCATTTTACTAAGATCATGAAATTGCTAGCTTAAAACCCTAGGAGATTAAGCACATGTTATGGTCCTTATCTCAATTGCTGTCCACCTACTAGATTGTGCCAAGGAGCCGTTTTTCTTGATTGCTAAGGGCCTTGCCATTGCAACACCCTAGCACTTGTTGCTTCATCTTAGCTGCCACTTACTTCATTCTTTGAGTTAAAGAGGGAGGAAAATATTCTAAGGCCTAGGGTTACCTACACCTTAGTAGTCATTTTCCCCTAGGGTTTGGTGGCTAAAGCCTTGGCTTACCAACACTTCATCCATCAACTCCTCTTGTCTTTGGCTCTCCCATTATCATTCTACTCCTTCAACATTTGCAGCCACTTTATTGACTTCATATGCCCTAAGAAAGCACTAGTCTAAGACCTTCTTTGAGTATTTTGATCAAACAACCTTCAAAACCTATTCTTCAAACAACCTACTAACACTTTCTAACCCTAAAATAGCTTGATCTACTAACCTACTTGCTGCTGTTATTAAAGTAAGTTACAACCATTTAATGCAGCATTTAAAGCTCATAACGCAATTGTAAAGGCTGAATTATAGTTTGTCTCATGTACTTCTATCAAATGCTAATGATATGACTTCAATGGTTAATGGTTTTCAGTCATTTTGAAGCTAGTTTTAAGACATTTTATGTGGAGTATTGCTCTATAAACATTGCTGTTATAAGATTTCTGTTTACTTCATCATATTCAGCAAATTGCTTTATTTAAGAAAGTCAATGGTTTTATGAAGTACTAACCAGCAAGTGCTCTTGCAAGTATATAGTTTTCGTGTTGCTTTGTTTCGGGCAGGTACACTTCTGGTATATTATCTCTTTATTGGTTATTTAAACCGGACTTTCTGATCGGTGGTGACTTGTGAGAGGGGACCTTTACCTAACCTTTTTCCTTTGCCTTTCTCAAAACCCCAGGTCACTGGGGACGTCTCCCTTGGGCCTACCACCCTAAATAGAAAGAGACATCCTATTGAGGTGACAGTGATAGGGTTAGTCTCCAGTTATGCCAATTTGCTTCCCTTTACCATCTCTTCTTTCAAAGTACAAATTGCACGATAACAGAGCCTATAGCCTTAAGGCTTCAAATCTTCACTCTTCTTGGCCATCTAAGTCCAAATTCAAGGTGTTGCTTGACTCCATTTGCTCAAAGAGATAAAAATGACACTAGTCTTAAGCTCACAATTTGATACAAAACTTCAATCTACTCTCTCTCTCTCAAATGACTTGGTAGTTAGATAGCCAACCACTTTCTCTTGTTCAATCCAACTCAACGCTCGACAGACTAAGTTAATTCCTTGCTGCTGTTACAAATGTTTGCTACAGCCATTAGGGCTTAGTCATATTGTTGATAACTAATCTATTTTATGCTCTTAACTTCATGCAATTGCTGGTGGAGAATTTGCAAGTGTTTCTATGGTTGTTAGACATATTTTCATCCATTTATTTGCTGAATTAGAGCTGATATATTGCTGCTGTCATAAGACTGTTATATGCTGAAGTGCATCACTGTTCACTGCAAGTTTTAACAGCAAGCTATTTTTCATGGATAGCTAGTGTTCTGGGACTCACTATTCACTCTTTAGACTTGGTGTTGGTTATTGAATGCATTGGAATACTTCTCACACATACACACAATCAATTTCCTTGTCTAAACTTACTCTAGCACCTCCTCTCCCTAGACCTAGCCTATCTCACCAAGTGGCCAAGAATAGGGGGCCTTAGACTTGCATCTAGCTTGCTATAGGATCCCTTGAGGTCATAAGGGAAGCCTCACTTGTGTTAGATGAGGGAAGTACTCTCCTAGGCGACAGTGACAATTACTTCCAATTCTTACGCAAGTTTAGCATCTTGTGAAGGCTTTGCACAAGAGCCAAATCCTGTGATAATAGTACTTGTCACTTGGTAACATTGCTATCAAAACCTAAAGTATAATTCTTGCCAAGAATATTATATAAAAGATCAACTTAGATTGTATAGTTCTTTATTTAATGGTCCAATTAACTGCATTGGGTTATTGTATAAGGGTGTTGAAGATTTTCTAAATTATTTTCATGCCATCATTTTCTAAATTAGCTCCATGTGCCTTGTAAGGCCCTAGCCTTGAATGGCTTCAGTCACCTCTACCACATGATCACCTCGATGGTCATTGATCGGCATGGATGGACATGATGAAAGGTTAATGGCTAGAAGAGTTGGTTTTGGATGCTCTTGCATGAGGACAAGTTGCATCGTGGACATGTTGGGCACTCTTGATCAGATTGGGCCCACCGCAGACCTTGGCAGCTCACACTAATTGGACATACAACCTCCAAGAGAAACTTGGAAGGGAACTTGGTGAGGGAAGGAAAAGTGGGGTTTATGGAAGATGACCTTGTTTGATCTGCAAATATGATGCACGACGAACAAGATTGGCATAGAGAACTTGACTGGCTTTTATAGACTTGGGTGCTTGGGTTACATGCAAACCCGAGTTTGGTGGTCCATGCTTGGGGGTTGTGACAAATGGCAGAGGTGTCTTCGGGCAAAAGCATCTGTGGAGCAAAATTGTGGGATGCATTTGTTGGGTGCACATCCTTCAGGGACACCCATTGGATGCACTTGGGAACATTGTTGGTTGCACTTGGGTGCATTGTAGTGTGCATTGGGTGCAATTGGGAGCCTGGCATGCACTTGTTAGTCACATGGCACTTTTGGCACAACACCATTGAATGTTGGACGGTTGATGGACAAGTCATGAAGGGGGTAGAGGCACCGTCGGGCACAATGAAAGTTGGCAATGTGGGCACTTGGATCCACTTAGGCTTGGTGGGGCTTGCAAGTGGAAGGCAAGTCTTGTATAAATAGTGGATGCCTCAAAGGTTCTAAGGATCAATCATTCATCATCATTCACAAGGAGTGTAAAGGAGCTCTGCAGTTTGTGCTAAGTTTAGGGGTTGGCACAATAGAGCGAATTGCATTAACCGAGTTAGAAGAAGTAGAAGACAAGACCTATAGGACGCAAGCTTGTGGTTGCTTCAGGGGTTGGATTGTGCAAGTCTATTGGGTAGTAAGCAAAAGGCAATATTATCTTAGACTCATTCTGCATCTATAATAGAGTTGCAAGCAGGAGGTTTCCACTCCATTGTTGTATGTCTACAACATTCTTCATCTAAATAAAATTAAGGCTCTTGCCTTGGGTGCTGCCTATACATGTGTGTTGTAGACACTTTATGTGTTGGATGTTACTGTTCCTTGCTTTGCTTGTGTTGGTTAAGTATTTGAAATGTTAGCTAAGTGTTAAAGTATTGCTGGGATGTTTTAAAGGTCGCGTTGGATGTGTGCCTACTGATGAATGAACTTGGTTGAGTAAGACTTAGTTGCATTTATCACTTTGTTGCTTAACACGGTGTTATGGGTAGACCTTAAGTGAAGAGGCATAGCTTGGTTATAGTAGGTGTAGGTTGGCCAAGCCATCATGGTCGAGGCAAGGTAGTTCCTCAAGACCTCAGGTGTCGAAACAAACTTGGGAGAGACTCAAGTTTGCAAAGAAAATTTTGGGCAGATTTTAAGTGTGTGATAAGTGGTACTAGAGCATACTCTTCACCACATTTTGAAGGAGAGTTGGTATCAGAGCTGAGTTTGAGACAATTTTGGTGCTCTTTACCATTGCCATTATCGTGACAAGTAATTTCAGAGCAATCTTCATCACATTGGAACGAACTTGAGGAAAAGCAACAGGCTTTGGGATGAGTTTCTAGGCAATTACAAAAGTGGCTTGAAGACTAGAAAACATAGACTTAGTGCCTTGGTGCAACACACAACCAAGACAATATATCCACACAGACCTTGCAGACTTCAGGTGCTCTTCACCATGACTTGGAAGGGAGCGACATGCTTTAGTGACAGGTTGGGCAAGTGGACAAGAGTGGGCTTGAGCCAACAAGGCATAATTGAGTCTTTGAGACTTGGGGTAGATTCTTTGGCCATGCCCATGTGTGGCATGGATGGCATAGAAGAAGAGTTCGTGAAGGCAAGGAAGCAACTGAAATTGCCTAAGTCTAGAGGTAAGCACGTTGTTTGTTTACTTTGTTATCAAAATCCTTTTTCCATTGATTGTCCTTTGAAGGAGAAGTTGGAGGACTTGGAAGGAGTCCAAGTGCAACTGATTTTGAAGGCAAAGCCAGTAGCCTTGGGAGGAGCTCAAGTGCAACAGTCTTCAAAGGCAACATTGGAGGTTATGACAACATGTTTAGGCAAGTTTGGGATAGGAAGTCAGGAACAACAATTTGGTAAGACGAATCCCATAGTGGATTTTAGGTAGAGCATTGTTGTAGTTGTTGGAGGTGGCCTTGGTAATCACCTGCCATCTTCCATTCATTGATCAAAGCTACATGTGGCTTGCTACCTAGGATTAGGCAGTGGAGTCTAAGGCATTTGTAAAGGTTCCAAGTTTAATGAAAGGATAGATAGAGGAGTCCTCGTTTTGTTAGAAGGATGAAACTTGCGATGGCCTGCCATCCTCTTCTCCACATTGATGTTGGTTTAGGCAACTTGCTATCCAAGAAGTAGGACAGTGAGCAAGGAGGTGCTAGTGCATGAGTGCCTCGAAGAACTTGTTGAGTTGTAGGAGGCAACTTGATCTCTTTGAGAAAGGGGTGGAGACCTTTCCAAAACAATGACAGTGCCAAAACAATGGATTCTTGCTAGGAGGAGTAGGGCAGTCTAGTTCTAAGTGGATGGATGGAGATAGTGAAGGAGTCAACCAAGAAACTTGTACATTTGACTTGGATGGATCCAACAAGAAAGTAGACCAAGTTGACAAGGAAGATGCTCTCCCACCTTCGTATATGGGGACCTAGGATGAGGTAGAGCGCTCCTTGGGAAGTTTGAGGATGGTTGCTAGGATAATTTGGAGATCATGATTATTTGGTTGAAGGTGATGGAAGTTCTGGTGTAGACGTGCCTCTCTTAAGAAAGAGGTATGGAATTCGTTTGGTTTATCATTTGACTCGACTTTGGATAAACTATTGGAGTGGTTGAGGGTAGTGGCTATGATGGTCATCTGCTGCCCTCTTCTTGATTGTAGTGCTTAGTGTGATCCGTTGCCTAGGAGTTGGCAGTGGAGCCTAAGTGCACCAAGAAAAGGTGCCAAGTTCAATGAAGAAGTTAGAGTGTTGGTCCAATAGAGTTGTATAGACAGATCAAAATGCGGAAGGAAGTAATCATTTGGATATGAAGAAGTGCATTCTTATGGCTTGGGCATGATAGTTAGATGGGCTACCAGACTAGTTCAATGCATGGAGAGTTCAGTGTACAAAAACATGGCATAATGGATCAAGAGTACTAATGCAGTTTTTGGTTTGGATGGTGCAACGATTGGGTATTTTTTTTATCTTCTTAATGAAGGTTAGATTCTAGGAGTAGTAGGCACTTGCAACAATGTTGGACTTAGATTGTAGCCGTAGTAGAAGACAACATTAGTAACAAAGACATCCAAGAGGCATTGTTGGTAGATGTTGGGCGAAGGCACTTTGTTCGAAGGAGGAATTGGATAGTGGCAATAGCATAACAATTCTATCATGGACAATGTAGAGCAGTTGAAGAAGTCAATTTTAATAATAATAATAATAATCTAATTTTAAGGTCACGACCAAGCCAGCTGCCAGACACCAAATTGGTGTATGAGACCCCCTTGTTTGTGGGACAAGGGACCCCCTCCACGCAACGATTTGACTGCTAAAGACTACGAAGATTTGACTGACTTCCAACCTCCCTCAAGGTTCCAACCTCATTGGAATTCATCCAAGTTATCCTAGCAACCATACTCAAAGTGGTTGCTACAGATGTTTGAGTGGTTCCAACCTCATCAGACTTCATATGGAGAAAGTAGAATTTCGCATCCCATTCAAAATTCAACAGACTTAACAGGTAAGTCACATGACATGTCCAACCCCTCGTGTCGTGTGTCCAGCGTGTCATACATGATTCGACCTAATCCGCGTTCGACACAAAGTTGCAATGTGTCCTGTTCATGAGACATGTTGCAATTTCGTGTCCGACACGTGCCAAGTCCACGTCGTGAAAAAATGACACGTGTCCCACAGAAATGAGAGCCCATGACCCATAAAAGCGATTTCTCACTTCCTTTTTGCCTTATTCGTCCCACAGGTTGGAGCAATAAGTGATTTAGATTGCAACAAAGGGTTTTAGTGGAGTGTGAGAAGGGATTCCAAGTGCCAAGCAAGTGGATTTGTCCACCATTCTTCAAGTTTTTTTTCTACAACAACAGTCCAAGAACTTTGCTACAACAACCATGGCTCAATCATCAAGGGATGCTGGAAGAGGGCTAAAGAAAGGGAGTGATTTGCCCACTAATGTTGTCCTCTCTCCTTCATTTTCAAGAGGGTCAACTAGTGTTCCATCTATTGGAAGTGGGGCTGCAACAACAATTTCAGATGCTAAAAAACACACTGTTTTAGCAAGGCAACATGTTCAAGAATCAAAGTATCCACTGTGGAAGTGTGTCACAAGACATCAAGGGCCCGGGTCCAAGTTAAAGGGGGAGGTAATATTCTTTGGACATGTAGTTTTTGCAAGAATCAATTTACAAGCACCTACTTCCGAGTAAAGGGCCATTGTTGGGCACACCTTATGGACTTGGACCATGTCAAGGAGTGAGTGCATCCAAATGAAGAGAATTGGAAAGAGAGGCCAATGTTGGCGAGGGGATCGTGGAAGCAACATCTAGGAAAACCAAGAATGAGGATCCTCTTCCATCCTTGAGGAAACCATCTAGCAATTACCCATTTGGGGGTGGGAGTGCAGCAACAAGAAAGAGGTCCACAATGGGTCCAATGGACAAGATATTTAAGCAAGAGAGGCGAGATGAGTTGAATCTTACCATTGGGTTTTTTTTCTATCTCAACTTCATCTCATTTAATGTTGCACGGTCTCCTTTGTTTATTGAGATGTGTCGAGGTCTAACTCAACAGGCTCCAACATGGTACATGCCTCCTAGTTCAGAGAAGCTTAGAACCACATTGTTGGTAAGGCAAAGAGGCATGTGGATAAAATGCTATAAGCCTATTAAAGAAACTTGGCCCTCATCTGGTGTTAGTATTGTTTCACATGGACATATGCAACACGCCTTCCACTCATCAACTTCATGGTGTCTTCCTTGAATGGACTAGTTTTCTTGAAAACAGTGGATGCTCTTGGAAAATATAAGGATGCACACTATATGGGTGAGTTGTTCATTAAAGTTATTGAATATGTAGGTGTTGTTTCTTGTGTGCAAATTATTACAGATAATGCACCTGTTTGCAAGGCTGCTGGCATGGTTGTGGAAGCAAAATATCCACAAATATTTTGGACACCTTGCATTATTCATTCTTTGAATTTAGCACTTAAATCCTTCAGATGTGACATGGATCAAAAGTCTTATTGAGGATGCATGTCATATCTGCAATTTTGTACAAAACCATACCAATGCCCTCACAATCTATAAAAAGTACACTCAACTATCATTGTTGAAGATTGCAGATACGTGGTTTTCCTCCTCATTCATCATGCTTAAGAGGTTGAGGGAGGTCAAGCCTGCTCTTGGGTCCATGATTATTTTAGAGTTTTGGTCTTTTTGGAGAAAGATGGATCAAGCTTCTTCAAAAAAGGTCAAGGATACATTGTTAGATGATGCTTGGTGGGAGAGGGTAGATCTTACCATTAAGATCATGGACCCTATCATCTCTTTGTTACGATTTGCAGACACAGACAAGCCCATCCTAGGAGAGGTTTATGAGGGGTGGGATTCCATGTTTGAGTCCGTGAGGAGCGTTATTTTACAGAGTGACCCCCCTGAGTATGGGACACTAACAATGATCTTTTTCACCACCATACATGATATTCTTATCAGCAGGTGGAATAATTATTGCACACCTTTACATTGCTTGGCTCACTCATTGAATCCCAAATACTATAGTAGTGAGTGGCTCAGTGGTGGGACTTCACGTAGATTCCCTCCTCACATGGATCATGAGCTTTCAGAAGGGAGGAAGGAAGCATTTAGATGACTATATCAGGATAGAGCATCCTTTGATGAGGTGGAGGCAGGCTTTATAGATTTTTCCATTGCCAGCGAGAGATTTTCTAGCTATGATGTGCTCAGAGAGAGGGGGACTAAGAAGCCCCATGTTTGGTGGGAAACTCATGGGGTAACATGCCCTCCTCTATAGCAGTTAGCCATGAGGATCCTCTTTCAGGTTACTTCATCCTCTTGTTGTGAGAGGAATTGGAGCACATATGGGAATTTGTACAGTTTGAAGAAGAGTAGGCTTGAGCAGTCCAGGGCAGAGTCAATGGTGTGTGTGCACATCAACCTCCATCTTATTTACAGGCAAAGGGAGGAGTGGGTGAAGGGAAAGAAAAAGATGTGTGATGTGTTTCTTGATGATATGGGTTTGGATAACAGTGTTGAGTTGGCATTGGCCAACATGGATCTTAATGACCCAGTGCTAGAGCCGGTCACTTTTGAGGATGATATTCTTCTTGAGGGGTCATCCTGCACAACAACATATCCAGTTCCATAGATTGGATTGGATGATCATGTAGAGGAGCCGAAGATTGGAGGAGAGAGCAGTGGCGATGATGTTGATTCCGATTCTGATGATGACATGGAGCCAAAGGACTACTGACATTCTTGTGCTATGGGATTCTTCCATCTACAGTTCTAGTATCTAGTTCTACCTTATTTTGTATTTACCACTGGCATTCCCACCTATAGTAGCCTGTAGGCTGTAGCAGTGACTCAGGAGTCGGTGTTTATGTAACAAATTTTGATTTTGGTGAGAAAATTGTAGTTTATGGTTTGAATTTCTTGCGTGTTTCAATGTTTGTCATTATGATTTTAATATTTATCATTATTTATGTTAGTAACTAAGTTAGTACTAGTTGTATGATTGAATTTGTAGCATCATCATGTAAATGTTTACTGTTTTATTAATTATTTCATTTTCGTATGTGTAATTCATAATTTAATATATATAAAATGTGTCCTCCGTGTCCTGTTTTCAGGGGTTGTTGTGCCCATGTCAGATACTCTTATTTTTGTGTCTTGTGTCCCCGTGTTTAGTGACTTAGCTTAACAGTTTTCAGGATTTTAGGATTGATGTGATTGCAACATTTTCATTGGATTATATCACGTATGAGGGTATGTGATTGGAATTTAATCAAGAGCACCAAGCCCTTTATATAACCCAATGTTGGTGGTGTTGATTGTTAAATTCCTTTGTCACGGCCTTGGCAAAAATGTACCCTTCACTCAAACCAGAATCATTGGTTAGGCATGTTAAGCTTTTTCTACCATATTTTAAGGCTAGGATCAGGTGGTTTCACCAAAATTGGGTGGTGTCCACTGATGTCCCTAGAGGATCGAGGTAGAAGCAAAGGATATACAAGAGGCAAATGATGAATGATAATACTAATGATGTGGATCCTGATATAAGCGATGGTGGAACATTGTTTGTCATTTAAATGTTCTTGCTTGTTTATTCATAATGCTTTCTTTCAAAGTTTCAATATAATCATTAATATACTATGGATGGCATTTATAACTTCATAATAATGTAGTATTCATCTACAAGTAGCACAAATATGCATGTTTTCATATTCTGCAGCTAATTTGTCTTTCTGCATGTTTTTTTAATATAAACACAATATATATATATATATATATATATATATATTACAGACGCTCCCGGGACGCTCCGCTCCCAAAGATTTTTGGAAAATGACACTCCCAATGCTCACTCTCCAGGCTCAATTCCTTTGTTTCATAGTGGTTAGGGGGTGGGGGGACCAGGTGACGCCTTTTGGGGATGGATGGATTTTTCAAGCCATTCCTAGAAAAGATTCATGGAATCAGACAACTTAACTTTTTTCTTTGCAGATCAACATGTTAGCAAAATTTGTAAGAGCCAGGTTTAAGGTTTTGTGAGCTTCTCATACATTATCGCCAATATCCTTGAAGGTTTTGGAGTTTCAAGCCATCTCTAGAAAGCTACTATATAAGCAAAACACAACAGTTTGCATGCATTTCCGTACAGTCAACATTTCTGATATGGAAATGGCATGGAAACAGCTGGAACATAGCTGGTAATTATTTCCAAGCATTTTCCTGTATGAAAACTTCCATTTCTATCGCAATTTTTTTCTCAACTCACATTTTCCCAATACTCCATCATGTCTGACATTTTGTACATTTTGCTCATTGTATCATATGAAATTGATTCTTTTCCTATCTATTTGTTCATCATCTACAAAAAATAATGTGCGTGTATATGCATGCTCAACAGTGTGTGTGAGTCCTTGTTTTGAGAAATCTTGAAGTGTTGTTTTTGAAACTCATAGCCATTAGCTAGAATATATTCAAAGTATCCTTTTTGATAGGTTCTGAGTTCTTTCAGAAGTTAGCATTTGATGAGGTATGTGCCCAAGCTAGAGCTAAGGGGTTTTTGTTGATCAATGATGACAATAATATCTTTTGTAAGGGCCTATTCTGACCTTATTGCAGCACTGGTTGCAATTAGGTAGATGTGCCCTCCGTTTGTTTTAAACATATGCATTCTGTATAATATAAGAAGTAATATTTTGGAAAAAGAAAAATATGACATATCAAATGTAGCAATTGCTACTAACCTAATCATATCAGGCCTCTTACCCATGCATTGTTTTGGGAAAGAACATCATCATCACTTTACTATATAGCAGATATTGGAGCAATTGCTACTGACCTAATCATATCAGGCCTTGTACCCATCCATTGTTTTGGCGAAAAAAAGATTAGCAACTTAGTGAAAATGGGCAATAAATGCTTTAGAATGATGACACCTTAACTTCTCTGCCGAGCACATCAGCTAATCAAAAGATGGAATCTTAGCATTCAGCAAAGCAAAAATTTTAAACTCTAGACAAAGCGAGTTGGTTATTTTTTTGAGTCGGATTTAAAAGAGGCTTTTTATATTGCTATAAAAGATTGATAACTGTGGAACTCTATAATTCTAGTGTACATCAAGGTAGTATAGGATTTAAGATATGTATTGAAATGTGGGTTGAAATAATTTATAAAATTGAAACCACCTTTCTGTATCGAAATATTATATCAATTGATATACAAAATTGAAACCAAACCTATTCCATGAATGTTACGACTTTTATATTCCGCTATATATTCTTATCTTTGTGTTTGCGTTGTTTGTAATGCTTTTCAAATATGTTTGATTCAAATAGATGCAAACTTCACTATGTGTAATGGCTTTGATTTTGGTTGAAGAAAGCTATGGCTCGATCTGATCTCTATTGATAGAAACTGTGGATAAATTTGATCTGTGACCACATGTTTCTTGTAGGTTATGCGTGCATTGCCCAATGGTCGAGGTCCAAAGCTTGTGGAAAATGAGGATGGAATTGCTGCTATGGAATTATTTCAGTTTCATGAGAATGATGAGCTCCGAAACATGGCCAATGGACTTGTCGATAAGTATTTTGGAGAGAGTTACGGGTTAGAGGAAGAATGTGAACTTACGGGTTAGAGGAGGAATATGAACCCGATGGAGAAAAATCCTTGAGGGATGATGATAAACATGGTTATCCTCCTTGGAGAAGTGGGATGGTGGATGCATGAATCTTGCGTAGATTTCATCTATGGAGAATATTGTATAGTTTTGATTTGTTAGGTCACTATTTGTTTGTGGAAATATTTTATTCGTTCTTTGCAGGCGACAATCTTCTTTCTATGAAGACCTACAATGACTACACAGGAATTTAGTTCATATGTGAGTCCTTCTTGGCAATTTTGTTAGTGGTAACACTCAATAAAGTGTTGTATGAGTCCTAATATGAGAGGGTCGTAATAATTTTTTATGACCTATTATTAGATATAGGTTATGTGAGATGGCATTTCAATAACTTACTATTTGATGTATAAAAAAAAACTTATCGTGATGTATTCAACGACTCAACTAATAAACAATACATTCTCTGTATATATGTTTTTCTCTTGGTTATGGTTGTGCATTTCTAAAAGCCAACAATGGTGTCATAGCAACCCCTTGATTCAAAGACATCAAAGAATTGTGTTGACTGTTTTTGGCATAAAGGTTTGGAGTTATTTCACTTATGCCCACAAATTCTCCATGAAGGGAATCAGAGTTACTATATACTAATTTGGGTTTGGATTCGAATTCAATATGATTCGGTAAAAATCTATTAGAAAATCCATTTCAAAAAATATAGAAGTATACACATTAATATAAAAAAAAGGAAAATTATTCAAAATTTAGTCATGATAGCGAGCATAGGTGTGTAGATATTGTAGATCATCCCCCCTATAAATGCATTGTGGAGTAGGAGAGACAGTTGATGTGAAGCAAACAATGAGGCTACATCCTTGCATAGAATGAGGCTCGAGGAGTTTGTGGAAGAAAACCAGAATGCTTGAACAACTCACAAGGATGTTTAGATTTGGCACAATAAAAGATGCACTCATTAGGGCACAATATGCTTGCTCAATATAGAGATGCCAATATACAAACATTGAGATGCCAGAGAAAATCATTTGACCAACATGGAATAAACCCAAAATGTGTTGTGTAGATAGAGGTCAGAGGAGGCTCAGAGTTGAGACACTTGAGAGATTGGCACATATTTATCAATGTGATGCCCTATCATAGATGCTCAAGTTTGAAGCACTAGAGTCATCCATGCTCGGCAAGTCGAATGATTAACAAATGCAAAATGTTTTTTGTCCAAATTTTGTTTGAAAATTTGGCATGCTATGGTTTTTGAATTGAATCCAAATTCAGGGAAAAATTTGGTTGAATTGAATCTATGGCCAAATTTTTGGATGAAAAAGCCTAAAATCTAAATACAAAGACAAGTGATGAATTATTAATGATTTGGTTTTAAAAATAAAAGAAGTAGAATGAGCAAATTATTATTATAAAATCTTCTAACATTAAAACTAGAGAAAATATTTAGGTTTGAAAAGGGAAAATATATTTGCATACATTTGCATTATTTGTTGGCTCTTAGTAGTGACTTAGTAAATAAATATTATGAAACAAAATCATTATGATTAGCAACAAATGCAAATTAGATGACAATGCAATGTTCACCAACCATATATACTACATGTGACTTAACATCATATGATGTTTTGCTTAACGACAATGCTACATAAGAAACCATTGCCCTTATGGTTGGCGGTGGTATTGATACCTTTAGATCAACAAGTAATATTATGAACAACAACACAAAAATTAATTATAATGGTGGCAACATTATATATAGTGGAGAGAATTTGAACAACCATAGGAACATAACTTTGTAAGCAACAATCATATTTTTGTTAGATGAGCAACACCATTATTCTTGGCAAAAGCATTAAAGTACAAATGCTATCTAAATCATTGCAAGCACCTAACATTTGAAAGAGGTATACACTTAACGTATGGGTATTTTTTGAAGTTCTTTAAAAGTTAAAAGACTTACCAAAAATCCCAGAGATATTTTTATAATGAAATACAAGCATCTCTTTGGAAAAGTTAATGGTCACAACTACAAAAAATTGCATTTAAGGAATTGGAACATCTAGGTAAATAGTCAATGGGACTATACTGAAACCTACATAACCAAAGAAAATTGTAAAATCATGGTATAAGCATGGCAAACTAAATCCATCTTTGGACTTGGTATAACTACCTTTCAGTTGCACTATTTCAACATATCAAAATTGTGGAAATTTGAGATGAGATTAATGGTCTGTTTAGGTCCAAAAGCATTGAATGCCAATTTCTCTTTGAAAAAACATTTTTAAGTTGTGGAGTGACTAATGGTGTAGCATGTCCAGTCACATAAATGTGTCCATGTCCCTAATGAAACAATCAACAGATGTAGAGGTAAATGTTAAAGAAATATTATTAAATAATTTACCCATAAATTATGTTGTTACATACAATCTGTTTGACCGTTAAAAATATTCAATATAAATGGGATATAATTGAGACACTTGTAAAGGATGAAAATATTTCATAAAATGATGGATGTTACAAGCTTTCATGAAAATATAAGTACTTATTGGTTGGTGGTAAGGTTGAAGGGTTATGACCATTTGATGATTGATTATTACTATCTAACGTGTATTTATGCACATTACATATCCTCCTACTTGAAGGGTGTTTTGTCTTCAAAGCATGATTGAGAGAAATGCATGTATGTTATATCTCGTGTTTCTACCGTTGATGTTGTGCCAGTTGAGGAAACAAGATGTTAATACCTTGAATGTTTTGAACAAAACAATTGCCTTGTGATGGTGAGACTCTTGATTAGGTTTTCAATTGCAATTCTCATTGTGCCTTTAGAAACAATTTGGATTGGAGTCTTGATATTTAGGAATGGAGTGTGAGCTTTGTTTTAGGTAATATTATTTTATGTGATGACATTTGTTGTTTGGGTGATGAGCTTCGTGTTGATATATTGAGATCGAGAACTTCTTCAATCTTTACTGATATGTCGATACTTTTAGGTTGAGGTATGTCTCTGTTAGTCACAACAACTTGATTTTAACTGTAACTATATATGTTGATTTCACTCAATTGATTGATGATATTTTTGTTTTTTGGGTAATGGATAAACTTTAATCAATGCACTTCAACTTCATTTGATTCTGAGATGTTTTTCATATCCATAGTTTGTACCTTGACCTTTTAGCATATTGTTGATTAATCTAGATCATTTGATGTGTCTTTGTTGGCAAGTTGTTTTTTGATTTTTTTTGTTGCGTCTTCTCATTTTGAACTTCTCGATTTGTGCAAACAATGATTACGATTCACAAGGAGAGAGTGTATTGATGTGAAGTAAACAATGAGGTTACACCTTGCATAAAATGAGACTTGAGGATCTACAAAAGATAACCACAATACTTGTTCAACTCACAAGAATGTTGAGATTGAGCACAATAAAAAATGCATTGGTTAGTGCACGATAGACTTGCTCAGTATAGAGATGCCAGTATGCAAGCATTAAGATGCCAGAGGGAGATATTGAACCAACATGGAATAAATAAAAAAGTGTTGTGTAGATAGAGGCTAGAAGAGGCCTAGAGTCTGAACACCTTAGAGATTGACACATATTTATCAATGTAATTCCTTATAATAGACACTCAAGTTTAAAGCACTGAAGTTGCCCATGCCTTGCACATCGAATGATTAGCAAAAACAAAAGAATTTTTTTGTACAAATTCCATTTGAAAATTTGGCATGCTAGTGTCTTTGAATTGAATCGAAATTCAATCCCTGATCAAATTTTTGTACAAAACAACCTAACATATAAATACAAAGGCAACTATAAATTATTTGGTTTTGAAAATAGAAGGATAAGTAGAATGGGGAATTATTATTTAAAAAGATTTAACATTGAAACTTCAGAAAATATTCAGTTAGTTGAAAATATATGTATATTTGCATACAATTGACTTATTTGTTTGCTCTCATCTGTGGCTTAGAGAATAACCATTATGCACTACAATTATTCTGAGTAACAACAAACATGAATTAGACAACAATTCAGAGCGACAATGTTAGACATTGAACAAACATATATTTTGCATGTTATTTAACCTAACATACATACGATGCTTTGCTTAACACTGATCATACATAGGAAACAATTGTGCTTGTGGTTCATATTAGTAGAAATTCCATATTCATATCTTAAGACCAACAAGAATTTGATAAATGAATCAATTATTATAATTGTGGAAACACTATTCGTAGTAGAGAGAATTTGACATGGTAGTAACAATCATTTTTTTGATAGACATCATTATTATTGACCAAGGCATCAAAGCATGAATATGATCTAAAGTGGGAACCAAAGATATCTATGACACACAACTAACATTTGAAAGAGGTATACACTTATAGGTATGTTTTTAAGTTCTTTAAACTTTAATATATTTTACAAACAACTTGGATATATTCTTACATTGAAATAGAAGTATCTCTTGAAAAAGTTAATGGTCATAGCTTTTAAAATTTGCAATAAGGAATTAGAACGTTTATGGAATAGTTAGTGGAATTGAGCTAAAAGCTACATAACCAAATAAAATTGTAGAATCATAGAATCGGCATGGAAAAACCAAGTCTATCTTTGAGCTTGATATCACTCCTTTGAGTTGCATCATTTCAACTTATCAAAACTGTCAGAACTTGAGACAAGTTGAATGGACCGCTTGGGACAAAAGCATTGAATGATAATTTATTTTTGGAACAACATTTTCGAAGGTTTAAAATGATTAGTTGTGTAGCCGTGTCAAGTTGCGTAAATGTGCATGGGTCCTTAATGAAACAATCAACAAATGGAGATATAAATGTTCACAAAGATGCTAAAGAAATATTATTAATCAATTTACCCATGAATAATGGTGTTACATGCAATCTAGTTGATAAAAAAAATCCAACACACACACACACACACACACACACACACACACACACACACATATAATTGAGAAGTCCATAAAGGATCAAATGTTTAATAATATGATGAATGGTTGATGTTATAAGAACACTCATGATGAAAAACATACTCATTGGTTGGTGACGAGGATGTAGGGTTATGAACTTTGGTGTTAATTATTGTTATTATGTAATGAATATTTATGTACATTGCATATCCTCCTCCTTGAAGGACGTTTTTTCCTCAAATCATGCTTAAGAGAAAGATACATCTTTGTTCCTTCTTTTGCTTCTACTCCCAATGTTGCATTGGTCGAGGACGCAAGATGTTAAGACTTTTGAAGTTTTGAATTTTTTTTCCCCTATGAATGGTTAGACTTTTGATTAGGTCTTCTTCAATTCCAATTCTCATTGTGTCTTTGGAAATAATTTGGATTGGAAACATATTTATCAAATTGACAAGAACCGTGACTTCAAAACATGAACTCTAGCCCTAATAGCTCATATTTTGGGGTGAAAGCACCAAAATCAACCCCTATTTCGAAAAGTGGTGCTACCGATAGCGCCTTTTTTTTTCATGGTTAAAATTACCACCTTTTGTAACCATGGGCTTAAAAAAACACCATAATTTTGTCGAAAAAAACATTAAAATCAACCCTCGAATCGAAAAGTGGTGCTAACAACAACACAATTTCTTATTTTTTAGGTTAAAATTACAACTTCCTCGAAACCTCCAGACTTGACAATTAGTACCATTGCAAATAAAACCTTAAAATCAACCCCCAAATTGAAAAGTGGTGCTCTCGACAATATCCCACTTTCTTTTAGGGATAAAATTGCAATATTTTTGAAATTGTGGTCTTGACAACTAATACCCTTGGAATCAATATCTTAAGACCAACCCCCAAATCGAAAAGAGGCGTTATCAATAGCACCCTCTTTTTTCTCGAGCTTAAAATTGTATTATTTTAGAGGCATTCCATGAAAGCACCATACTATTACAAAAAAACCATAAACAATAAAAAAAAATGAAAAATAAATTAAAATAGAAAGAGAAAAAAAAAGTTAAAAATAAATATATAATTTAAAAAAAAATATTTTTTTTTTGAAAAATGAAAAACAATATAGAAATAAATGAAAAATATAGACAAATATTATTATTATTATTTAAAACAAATATTAATTAAAATAATAGAAAAATAAACAAACAAATTCATTGGGGTGGGGGCGAGGCACTGATGCTCCCCCCAAACTCATGTATTTGTCCCTCCACTTGCCACTCAAAGGAGTGGCCAATGCTCCTTTGTTTGAGCAATGATTTTGTATGTGGCCATGGGGGTGGGGGCGCCCTCCCCTCTTGCTCACTCAAAGGAGCGAGTAATGTTAGTTTGAGTAGTGGGAGGGAGAGGATTCATGAGTTTGGGGTGATTGGTCACTCCTTTGAGCAGTGGTAGGGGAAAACATTTATGAATTTGGGGCTACATCGCATCCCCCCCAAAAAACTCATGAATTTGTTCATTTGTTTTTGTGTTTTTTTTTTTTAATTTTAATTTTAATTTTTTAATTTGTTTCTGAATTGTGTGTTTTTGTTTTTCTTAAAATTGTATATATATATTTTTTTTAATAATTGTTTTTATTGTATTTGAGCGATGGCTTTGGATGTGGCCATGGAGGGTGGGAGCAATCCCCCTCCTGTCGCTCAAAGGAATGTTGGAAGGGGGGCCAAATTCATGAGTTTTTGTTTTTTTGGGGGG
>SNQJ01S0086764.1:67593-111301 GCA_010110895.2 Picea sitchensis
AAATGATGCATTGTTTTAATCTATGATAAAATTTTATTATTATTGAAAAATTTGTAGGCGAATGTGTTAAATTATAGAAATTTCTTGAATTTTATGATTATGTTGTAAATTAAAATGGTTGTTTATTTAATTCGGCTCTTACACTTTCAATATACCCTTTTACTTTTAATACAGTGGGAATACTTAATTTAACACTGGTAGGAGTAATCTTCTTACTTTTTCGATGCCACAATTCATTTTTCATGATAGTAATATTGTTTCTTTCTTTAATGTATGGTAATGTGGTTTAATTAATTACAATATTTAACTTTAATTTGATTAATTTTGGAAAACTTTTAGTCTAAACCCTTTCTTTTATAGATAGATCAAAATCAAAGTTTCTAAAGTATTGAATTATAGTTTAAAGTTGTGAGTATTTAATTTGAAAATTTTAATATCGGATTTTGAAAGTGTAAATATTGTATTAAAAAAAATGTAAAATTAGTTTCTAAAAATGTAAAATTGGATTTTAAGATAATAATAATAATTTTGAAATGCTTAATGTTACTAATTAACCGATTAATAGTTGAATAGTCATTATTAATTATTTTCATAAATCTATATTTGAACTGTAAATAGGTTGCATAATTATTAGATTTTAATATAATATCATTGAAAATCAATACTTAGTAAATTTGGGGTGGTTGTATTTTTATTTGATGAATGCAAGAAGAAATTAAATTAATAATATAAAAAAATATAACACTAACCAATAATAAAAAAACATCACATGAATTTAGTTAAAAACATTATATGATTACACATTAAGGGAGTAATATTATTTTAATAATTATAAAAAATAGCAATCACATTAAATTTCCATGTTTGTGTAATGCTCCACTTTTTGTATAGTTATCTGGGTTATCAAACTTAGGAGAAAAAAATCCACATATTACATTGATATTTGAGTTGATTTTTTCTTATGCATTCCAATTATTATGTTTTTTTTTTTGTATATGTAATGTATTTTGATGGTTTACCATGATATTAGTATTTCATAATCATTGCGTGGTTATGTTTTTATGATTATGTCATGCAATTCTATGCTAATATATTATATTTTGGTATTCATGATGTTATGCTTTCATAATGGTAGCTAGCATATGGTTTTTTGATATTTATGATGTTATGTTCTCACGATAGTATGTAGTTCTTTTCTATTCATGATGAGATGACAATTTTATGGTTATAACTAATGCTTGGTTTCATGATGTATGGTGCAATTAGAAAGGAAAGCCACCCCATGGGCTTGGAAGGTCAGTTTATTATAGATATTGTTACCTCCCAAATTAGCACCCTTATGAAAGTCCCAATTGCAGTGCTAGGGGGTAATTGCACTTGGGAAATGCACCAATGTCACCTTAGTACTCTTTCCCCTTCACTTTAGGCCATCTCCCTAAAGCTAAGCGAGGTATCCCAATCTATGTCAAGTAAACTTGTCAAAGAATATCCCATAAGAAACAAGGGCATAAACCACCCTAGTATAAAGAGGGTTAGGAGCTAATTATTATGTGCTAAGTATGAAATAATAGATAAGTCACATAAGAAAATACAAATCAACACTTATAAATTACAAGGTTAATTTATATGTAATCATGAACTTGACATAAAATTGTAAGAAAAGATGATGAATCCCCTTAGGGTTTCACCAAGATAATCTCCCAATGAAAGATAAACACAATTTAGCAACTAGGAGATTAATTTCACAACTAGATATGTCATATAAGATTGAAAAATGATTTGGAAATAAAGAACAGAATAGGAGAGGGTTAGAATACACCTTTAAAGCACCAAACCCTAGCATTTAGGATTTCACCAAATCTGAATTCTAATGCTGCAAATTAATTTACATATTTGAAGAACACCTTAGATCATCCCACAAGATGTTAGAGCTGTTAGAATACGATGGATGTGCTCATTTTACCATCGAAAATATCACTATTGTCACCCAACCATAGGCTGAAGCCACCCTCCAAGCACCTTAACCTTGACAGAGAATCACTCTGGAAGCAAACCCTAGGCTAGATAGCCAAACAAAGGGTAGCACACCTTCCCCAAGGATAACAAACCAAACAAGAGCTGATCAGATAGTCCAAACCATAACCAAGAGATAGTCCAAGCCAAAACGTAATCTGCTAGCTGCAGCAGCTGCAACGACAACTCTCCTCCAAACTTGCGCACAAACTGGGCAACTGCATTAAGCACAAGTGTTGCTTTGCAATTCTGAGAATGCCTGCCAGAATGAAGATTGGCCTCCTATATTTATACTAATTCTGGTTAACTGCCTAGGTCGACTTCTCATTCTGGGTATCTATTTACTCAGTATACATTATTTCTTTTGGCCGACTTCTTCTCTTGGAGGCTAATAACCTAATACAAATTATCCTCTTGAGCCAAATTGTCTTCTAGGGTTATTAGCCAAATCGTTAGGGTTTCTTCTTGCTTCCCGAAATATTCTATTCTTGTCAGGTTTACACATGGAGGTAAATACCTCCCGCAACTACCATAATATCAACACTCCCTCCTATCTAGGGAGGTATTATAGGTAATGGTCTTCAACACAAATATACCATTCACCCGGTAGCATCAACATAGTTGTATAGACTATCTCATGACTAGATCATGAGAACCATCATCACCATCAGTGTCATCAGCTGCATCATCTCTCAAAACCATACTCCATCTGAGTAATCATACATGATGTTGGATAAGTCACTCATGCCACAGAGTGACACAAGAGCCATTCTTCTAATCTGGACATATTTCCTAGAAGAATAAATGTTCTGAACCATTTTTCGTCTAGGAAATCTTTGTCCTTTGATCATCCATCTAGCTGATAATAATTTCCAACACTATTGATAGTCTTCAAGGAAATTAGAACAATATCATTCAATAGAACACAACTGTTTCTATCCATAGTAGTACACAACTACAATCTAGTGGTACACTACCACACCAAGTAGCACACAGATACTTGATCCGTGACGTATAGTCACAATCAGTGGAACACATCCACCATAGTAGCATACATCTACTATCTAGAGACATACAGTCTCCATAACAATCATCTGATATCAACTTACACAGAAAACATTGTTATGATATAAATTGAATCATCTATGCCATTCTTCCACTCACATCTGTGAGATCTTGGAAGAGCATCTACCCTCAGAAGGTAAAACATTAATGATGAGCTATATCGACTATTCTTCTCAAGCAAGGAAGAATAATTGTCCTGATTTTTGAGCCTGGACCATTCCCCACCCCG
This sequence comes from Picea sitchensis, assembly GCA_010110895.2. Taxonomy (NCBI): domain Eukaryota; kingdom Viridiplantae; phylum Streptophyta; class Pinopsida; order Pinales; family Pinaceae; genus Picea; species Picea sitchensis. The sequence continues at coordinate 70,901 of SNQJ01S0086764.1, forward strand.
GGCCATTCCTATCACACTAGACAAAGTGTAACCTGGAGAGAATGAGTCTGCCCTAAGGAATGTCTGTCCCTGATTGCTGAACCTAGACCATTCCCCACCTTGGGCCATTCCTCCGACACTAAACAAAGTGAAACCTGGAGAGAAGGAATCTTCCCTAATGAATGACTGTCCGAACCATTTCCTAAGGAAGTGAATGTCCTGCACCAACCTCCAAAACAAACCATTCGCCATGTTAACCACAATGGGAAATCGTTGTTCAACGAGGTGGGCCAGCCTTCTTGAGTAACCCTCAAGAAGAGAGACTGCCTTAGACCATTCCCCATGTTAACCACAATGGGAAATTGTTGTCTATGGTACATCAACAATCCATCGAACCATTTTCATTATGAAAATGACCGTTCGATCTGGACCATTTTCTGAACTGGAAAATGCCTGTCCGTCAGAAATCTCAAACCACTTTCGAATATGGAAAGGAACTGCTTATCCTGGACCATTTTTCGAACTGAAAAATGACTGTCCATCAATCAATAACACATCAGTGCTCCCTCCCAACTTGGGAGTCATCTCTTCCTTTTTCAATAAGGAAGTCGTCTCCATGAGCTCCAACTTGAGTACACAAACTCTTTCATCTTGGACATAATATTTACCAAAATGTCTGCTTATCTTCTCATCTGTGGAAATAGATATTGGAGAACCAGTTTCACCTTTCTGGACTTCATCACGGAGAATTTAATTCTTGATCTCAAATGTACTTCGGTCTGGAAAACTAGTTTTATATGAAGGCTTCATATAGCTCTGATCAATAAAGTATATCATTGTTGGATTCCTCTTAGGTTCTTTCTAGCTCACAACATTGTGGAAAGGGTCAAACTGGAGCATATCCAAGTGGTACTTCTTCGACCGTCATGAGAGTTTGTCATGGATTAGCGATCCATCATCCTGAGCTTCTGAGTAACCATTCTGATACAATATCTTTGATATCGAAAGTCTTCATCATGCCTATGCTGTGCATTGGAGGTTCTCTACCAACTTGTCTTCTTCCATCTGCATACAAGGGTCTCTTTCTGGTATACCTCAAAGTCTTAATGTTTCTCTTCATACGTTCTTAGTTCAATTGCTCTCGAGAACAGTCTTTGCATTCATCTGATGTAGAACTCCAACCCATGGATATTGCAGATGATATAATGACTCATGTAGAGGTATGTCTGGTTTACTGGAACAAGTAATCATCATAGTCTTCTCCCTCTATCTGGGAAAACCTCTAGTTCTGGATCTTGCAATGTTTGCATTCATATAAACTGTTCTTCATCATAACTTTCAGTTCCTTTGCTTGATTTATTTTAGTGAGTTCATATCAGGCTGGTAATATTTTGATTATCGATATAATGACTGGTTGTTCTGGCTTCTCTTTCTTTCTTGGAATCTTCATGTTCTTCCTCATGTTTTTCTTTAGCTCTTGGGTCCATGGAGTTTCTTATAGATTCCATGCCCTAAAGATTCCACTTCTTTCTTTCATCATAGGATCACGAATGTGGATGGACAACCATGGATATTTTAAGGTTTCTCTTCGAAGAAGATTTCTTCTAAGGTCAAACTGAACACATATTGCCTTTCATGGCTGCTACCATGGATATATACTTCATCATCTTTGATGGATCATAGGATTAGCTCCCTCCTAATCTTTGCTTCATGTATGAGTGCATGTTTTTCTTTTGGAAATATATAATCGACTCCCTCCATAATCCACACTTCCATCTGCATCCTTATTGCCTTATGCAAGGTGTCATAAGTATTTCTCCAATTTCTTCTTGACTTCTGACTTCTTCTTGTCTTTTACTTCTTCTGTTTTACTTCAAGATTGATTCTGATTTCGTCTTATCTTGCAACTGTTACTTATGTAATAACTTCCACATGAATTGTTTGATGTACTTCATCCTTTCATTTGTATTGTCTGATTTGTAGTCATAGTGATAACAATCCCTTTTGTTTCTTCCATATGTATAGTTTCTCTTTGAACACATTATCTTCTAAGAGGTAGATATGCAAGATATGTACATAAAACATGGTATGTACAAGAACTATGAAGAGTATTGTTACCTTGTCTTAGAATAAGAAGTCTGTTTTATTCTGCTTGGTCTTCTTTGTAGGTTCCTTTTCTTCGGCAACTGATGCTTCGTGTGTCCCCTTCCTTTTCTTTAGCTCGGGATAGTGATTCTTGTAGTGACCATACTTTTGACAGTTGAAGCATTGTATTTCCGACATGTCTTTCTCTTGATTTGGCTTCTTCCTTGAACCAAACTTCCTTTTGTTCCTGAAATTATTGAATCTTGCTGTAAAGGCTTGATCATCATACTTCTTTTGGGGTTTCTCTTTTGCACTGATCCTTGATTCTTCTTGAGCACAACAAGTCCAAAGTTCTTCAAATGTAGGATACTCCTTCCTTGTGTTCATGCTTGTGGCAAATGCATCCCATGTATTGGGAAGACCATTGAGTACTATATTTACCAGTTCCTTCTTTGAGATGATCTCTTCAATAGCTTGTAGTTGATCTCTTAACTGAGAGATCCTAAAAAAGTATGATGTTATGCTGTCATCATCATTCATCTTCATGTCACAGAGCTCATTCTTCAGACTCATTACTTGTTCAATGTTTCTGACTAAGAAGAGGTTTGTTAGGGCATGGTACATCTTCTTCGATGAATCAAGGTGGGAGATGTAGGGTATCAAGTGGTATTTTATAGAGTCAACTATGATACTCATGATATTGATATCACCGTCTTTGAACTTCTCCATAACTGCAACGTTCTGCAGTTCCTTCTGTTTTCCTTCTTCAAACTCTGGTTCCATGATCTTCCCTTTCATGATATCCAACACTTTATTCTTGGCAAGGATGAGGTTAATCCTTTTATTCCACGCTTTTAGGTTAGAAGCTCCATCTAACTTGTTTTCTGATTTCATAGAGTAAGTCATGGCTGCTTTGACTTGGTCAACCCTAGATTTGACCAGAAACTCAAACTTGACGTCTTAGCTTGCTGAGAGTACCAGGAGGTGCGATAGGCTAGGGTGCACTAGTATATCAAGAAATTAGGTCAATCCATTCAATTAAGGTGCCTCAACGAGAGGATTGGGGTTTCTGCAACTGCACCTGCTAGTAACCCTAGCGATAGTGCTTTGGTAACTGCTCTTGCTAGAAACCCTAGAGAAAATTATTCAACAATCTTAGTATCCTTATGGATATGCTCCCTTCCAGTGGTTAGATTGAATGAATGAGGAGTGGGCCCATAACCTATTAGAATATGATGGATGTTCTCGTTTTACCATCGACAATATCACTATTGTCACCCAACCATAGGTCGAAGCCACCCTCCAAGCACCTTAAACTTGACAGAGAATCACTCAGGAAGCAAACCCTAGGCTAGATAGCCAAAAAAAGGGTAGCGCACCTTTCCCCAAGGATAACGAACCAAACAAGAGATGATCAGATATTCCAAACCATAACCAAGAGATAGTCCAAGCCAAAACATAATCTTCTAGCTGTAGCAACTGCAACGACAACTCTCCTCCAAAATTGCGCACAAACTAGGCAACTGTAGTGTGCACAAGTGCTTCTCTGCAATTCTGAGAATGCTTTCCAGAATGAAGACTGGCCTCCTGTATTTATACTAATTTTGGCTAACTACCTTGGCCAACTTCTCATTCTGGGTACCTATTTACTTAGTATATATTATTTCTTCTGGCCGACTTCTTCTCTTGGAGGCTAATAACCTAATACAAATTATCCTCTTGAGCCGACTTGTCTTCTAGGGTTATTAACCAACTCATTAGGGTTTCTTCTTGCTTCCCAAAATATTCTATTCTTGTCAGGTTTACACGTGGAGGTAAATACCTCCCGTAGCTACCATAATATCAACAAGAACAATCCTTAAAGCATAATGAGGGAGGGTCTATTTTTACTTCTTAGGGTTAAACCTTAACAATTAAGCATAAACCCTTGTTCAAGATGTCTAGAAAGAAAGATGAAAAGTGAACCTTTCTCCTTTCTCTAGACATTGAATAAATATTTTTGTTTGATTTTTATTTTAATATTTTTTTTGAATTTTATCTTTTATAAAACAAGAAAGATAATAAATTTTGGATTTTGGGGTTTTTTGTGGTTGGTTGTTGGGAGTATAATTATTTCCTTATCTCCACTTAGGGATTATGGGGTCAAGAAGTACGCCCCTCTAATATTTGGTTATTCCAAGCTTATGGATTAGAATGAGAGACTAGAGCATTAGGGAAAAATAGTCTATTGTTTGATCAAGATAAGACATGAAAACCAAGGCCGTACAAGAAGGGTTTTCTTAAGATAAAACCTTCATCAACAATATCAGTTATGGATTGGAAAAAATACTAAAAACCCTTGCCAAGGAACCAAAATTAAATCAATACAAGAGTTTGAGCACTTATCATGACAACAAAAGAGAATGGAAGATCTAGAAACCTAATGCGTCCTCCTTCCAAGTGATAAAATTTACCCTTTAATGGATCGATATTGTAGCTAGCAAAGTATAAGTCTTGAAATTTCAAAATAATATATTGGATGAACCAATAAAAATAACCAAGAAAGAGAGATCTCCAAAAATTGACACCAAAAACTCAAAGAAATATCTTCTATTAATGGTTTGTAAAAATGATCTTCAACAATCCACAACGATTTGGAATGAGAAAGGAGTCTCTATTTATAGAGGAGGCTTCTATATCCTTTTCATTATTTATTAATTATTTTCCATAATTTTAGCCTAGGAGACTAACAAAGAGGGCTTGTCATCCACACAAAGAAGGAGACTAAGTCAATACATAAAACCCTCATGAGAGAGGAAGATCCCATAAAAAATGGGGTCAATTTTTTCTCCTAGAACAATGTTCCAAACAAGCGTGAAGTGGAGGCCTCAAAACAAGGTGAAGTATCCTCCCAAGCAATAAAATCTCTAATGTTCCTCTCCTTCAAGTGGAATGACCCCGCAAAAAATGGGGTCAATTTTCTCTCCTACCACAATGTTCTAAAAAAGAGTGATGTGAATACCTCAAAACAAGGTGAAGTAGCCTCCATAGCAAGCAAAGATCCAACATTCCTCTCCTCCAAGTGGAACGACCACACAAGTGGATTACCGCCACATAATGTGCTCAAGGAATCATCAAGAGTAATCTCCAAGGTATGATCAAGCCCTCAAAACAAACAAATATTCTCCAAAAGGTAAGGAAAATCCATCTTCAAGTCAAATCATGATCCAAAACACCCACTTGGCTATCATGAACCCCACACATGTGGGTTATCCCTCAAATCATGTGGAAGACATCTCCAAAAATTGTGAAATAAGAGGAGGGTTTTAGGATATCCAATGTGGCATGTGTGCAAAAGTAGCCCAAAGTTTCCTCGAAGGATGTGACCAATTCCTTAGAATATGTGTAATTCCTCGAGCACTGTGACACTATCTCGAGATACATGGACATACACATAATCATCTCTAATAATAGATGACCAAAGTGTGATGAATACATAAGAGAGGGAATCCTTGCTTAGGAATACAATAAGTGTGCTATATATAAGTGTGAAAACCTTTATAAAGAGAAACACTTTTACATCAAATACAAAGGGGTAAGATACCATGCAACTCCCCTAGATCATGTGTCCTAGTAGATCCACCCCAATATGGTTGCATACCTAATCCAAATCATAAATGTTTGACATGATGAGAGTTACCAACATCAAGGGGAAGTCGACCACGACCATAAAATAAAAATCCAATATTGATACGGGGACTAAAAGGACATCCCATAACCAACCACATGGGGTCTGGAGATACCACATAAGCCCCCTACCAATACATAGCACATCTAAGCATGGTCCAATACAATACATGAGTGAAAATACAACCACACTTTTGGCTCTTCATGGTACAATAAGACACACAATATGCTCATATTATGGTCCACATCCACATAAAAAGTATAAGGTACACTAAGGTGAATTTGAGGTGCAACAAATGCCTCCAACTCGGGGACATGTTCTCATCTCGAGAGGGCATGAGAACTCTAGAATATGGAAAAATTGTAGACCTAAAATGTTCTCAACCAATGGATATTAAATATAGGGGAGGATGTAGACACATGTGCCCTTTACCCCTCCCTAAAAGACAAATAAATCCATGCATAAATGAAAAATATCCAAGCACATGTTAGCAACATCACATCTCGTTGAAAAATACATACGTGCAAGCAACATTTAACTTTTTATTCTAAAAGAAAAATAAAATGTAGAATTCAATAATATAAAATCACACAAGTAAATCTAATTCTCATTCTAAAGAGCTTATTCATTCTAACCTACTCTAACATAATAAACATACTATGCTAAGTAAAATCATAAATCCAATGTAAGCTTTTCACGAGTTCATAAATAGCTCAAAATTTACCTTTGTTCTTGGTCACAAACCAAAACAATGAAACACCAAGGATCAAGTAAGCATATACATGGATCTCCTTGTTGATAAAAAATTTGGTCACATCGATTTTCCCTCTCTTGGAATAAAAAAAAATTGATATTCGAAGAAGAAAATTTCAAACGATCATGTGCTCATGGTGTATCCCACAGTCTCAACTTGTTCACACATTTTTCGGATTCAAAATCTAAGTTCGTATGCTCAATATATCCATGTTTTTGTCTAGTTTCTCAAAGAGTGCTTCTTCCATGTGAAACAAAGCTAATTATCTTGGAACCATGTTCATTCTCTTAGAACCACACTTATTTTTCTTGATTCTATTCTTAACATTTAAGACCAAGTTTTGAATTAGTATCTTTTCTTGGTTCTTCCATTCCACACTTAGTCTTGTTTCCATTCTTCCACATTTCTTTTTCCGTTCCCTTTATTTCTTATTTCCATATTTCTTGTTCCATATTTCATTCCCTCTCTCACTTATTATTTTGGAACTTAGTGTTATCTCACCTTATTCCTTGTGGAATTTCACTACTCCACATGATTTCACATCCTCCTTATACCTCCATCCATTTCCTCCATCTATCTACTTCTCCTTAGATTTTTTTTCTCCACCCCCCTTATCCCTCTATCCCGTCACCGCCTCACGATGCTTCCCGACCCTCCTTACCTCTCCAACCGACATACCCTTCTTCCTCCATCTATCTGCTTCTCCTCCCATAGTTATTTTTTTCTTAATTTCCTCACTCTCCTTTCATTCCATCTCCCCCTTCCTTAACATTTATCTAAAGTCCCTCCCCATTTTATTATTAACCAATCACATGACAACAAATATTAACCAATTATTCCATTACACATGGAAACCAATGAAGCCAATGAGACCATGACACATGGCAACCAATGTGACAATGACACATGACAACCAATCAAACTATGAGATGTGGCAACTAATAAAATAATGACACATAGTATCCTATGGAAACCTATCATACTGTGACACATGGAGATGATGTGGAGGCTAACTCAACACTGCCTAGGCTATGAATTAATGTTGATTGGGCGTTTAGTAGATGCTTACTAGGCAATCAAAATTTTATTTAATTCATGAATTTTCTTAAGGGACGAATCCCCATAATATCCATAGTCTTTTTATTTTCCACACAAAAATCATGTTAATATTTTCAATATATACACTAAAATTTCAAATACCACAATGAATGTGGGATGTATATTATAAAACAAAAGGAGAATTGAGATGAAGGGCCAAGATTGATCCACGAGATTGATGAATGACTATTGAGCAACACAATTTTGGAGGTCATGTCTTGAGATCCTGGAGCCGGATTTGGAAAAAATATACCTCGTCGGAAAGTTAATTCGATGAGGAACATTGACCATAATTTTCTCAGAAATCAAAAGAAAAATAAGCTATTTTTTCATGGTTTGCTGATAAATCTGCTTGGTGCTTTGATTTCCCAAGCTTATATCTTGAGATCCATAACTCCAAATTGTGCTCAGGAGGACTTGTTGGAAATATGAGATGATGAAGATTATATAAAAAAAAATTCCATGGCTGAAAGGTCAAATATATTTCCCATAAAATTAAAACATAGTCCACTTTTAAAAAGACAGTCAATTTAAAAGTTTCAAAATAAAAGTTTATTTAAAAACTTTTATTAAAGGAGAAATGGGCCCCACTTAAAAGCTTAAATGTCAATGATAAACATTCATTAATGAGGATTAAGGATTAAATGTTGAATCAATCAAAGAGGTTATTTCAAGAATAAAAACTTATGGAAAATTCTAGAAGAGAAAAACCCTAACTACCTTAAGAAGTTAGAAGAGTAGATTTTAAAAAGAAAGAGAAGGCTCCATCAAAGGGTTAGAAGCGGGAAATTAGAAGCTAATAATAGAAGGGTCCAATCATCAACATGCATCCAAGATTTTTATCAACAAATAAATATCTCCATCTTCTCCATTCTTCTTCTTCTTCTTCTACACCATTTTCTCAAGATCTGATGCTTTCATTTCTAAACTGAGCATAAGGTTGAGTCCTGCATGTCTTTCTTGTATTATTCCAAGACCTATTATGTAACAAACATAAATATATAAAATATATAGATATAAATAATTAATCATTAAATAATAATAAATAATACATCATATTGAAAATACATGTCTTATCCAAAAGACATGTCTATTAATGAAAGGGCACCCCTGTGTTGGTATATATCACCGTCATTGTCATTGCAATCAATCATCTCATTCTTATACATTTTACTCAATATAATATTATTTCATATTAAATGGATTACCGTATTCTATCCTAATTACATTGTACATTTTTATAATTGTCAAACAAGTTTGTTTGTCACAGTGGTATCAGAGCATCGTTTTGATGCTGGCCTTTGGTCAATATTTGTTGTCTTGACAACATAACTATAGGCCTTTGGCCATTCAAATTTCAGAGTTTTGGGAACTCCGGGTCTTTGACCACACTTGGGCATTTTTCCATTTAAAAATCTATTGAAAAAACACATTCCGCTGCGGATCAAAAAAAAAAAGAAAAAAGAAAAAGAGAAAAGGAAAAAAAAAACACCAGAAATCAAGAAAACTCATGCAACTGTACATTTCAAGAATTAATTATAGAAATACAAATTTTATTGAGTGTATAAATTACAGTCGTACCCATCTCCATCTAGCTATGGATTTTGATCGCATAGATAGATTAATTACAACTGTACCTACAACTACCGTCCATACCAAACATCAGTCGTACCATCTGCAAACAATTAAATCCTTCCATCCAAAAAGTCAATCCACTGTGCATAAAAATGAATCGTAGTACCATTAAATTGCAGTCCGTACACTTTGTCATCTGTAGTCGTTGTACACATCACCTCTGCTACTGTACCATTGATTCACTACAATTTGATTATCCATACCTTTACCCATCCGTACAATAATTCTGTACGCCTTATCCTTTCATCTATCTGTATGATCGTGTGGGTGCGTCACATTTGACTCTTCGTATCGGTCCATCTGTACAATAAACGATAAACAAAAATGATTTAGTGTTGTAGCGATTCTATCCGTACAATCATGACCTTTAATTATCAAGGTATACAATCGAGTAAGGGAGAAGTGTTGAAGTTAATAGATATAGATTATTAATTTTTATAAAGGAGTGAACATATTAAGTTTTATAAAAAATAAAATAGCAATAAAGTTTAATAATAATAATAATAATAATGGGTCAAAGTCATCAAAGGACCATTATAAGGAGACAAGAAGTCTACTCACAATTAAAAAAAAATGGGTTTACTCATGCACTCACAAAGAAGTCATTGAAGAATTATTTAATAAAGATAATATTAAAACACACACACACACACACACACACACATATATATATAAACGAAAAATGGTTGAAAAGGGGTTAATTTGAAGGAAGAAGTATTTATTAAAGAGTTTTTTAATATAAAATATTTTAAGAGGAGTTATATGGGTATTATTTTTAATTCTAAGAGTATAAATCTTCATAACAAGAAAATTACTATCGTAAATTATTGATGAAAATAAAATGAGCGAAATGGAGTTTAGTAAAGAAAAAGGAAGATTTACTTATGAATATTGTCCAATCTTATGTTACAGGTTTTCTACATTAAAGGGGAATACTCAAGGAAGAGAGGTTAACATAATTATTAGCTTGGACCATATTGAAAATTACATTAATATCGAATTGACAAATCGATTATTAATTCAGAAGTCAAATATAATTGAAAAGGAAGATATTTTTCGCAAAAGACAATATGAAATTAAGGACTTGCTAGTGGAAATTGATGATTATGAAGATATATCCCAATTCAAAGTTGCAACTATATATATAAAAAAAGGTTGACATAATTCTCGGGTTACCTGGTTTGGAAAACCAAATACCTTCATCTTAAACACAAAGAAAAGGTTTTTGATGTTTTCCTATAAAAATAAAATGATGACATTCTAGGACATCACAATGAGGTCAAAATCGATAATACCTTCCTCAAAATACGTTAAAGATATATCGAAGATGATCCCTCAGGAAAATCAAAAGTCAATATCAAGGATGCAAAAAGATTTTGATGAAGCTATCATGGATAAAGATGAATAAATTTCTCTCTTAAAAGATTACTGTTAGAAATTACTTGTATAAGTTAAGAAGTCCAAGGCTACAAAGCAGAGTAATCAAAGATTAGAACAAGAAAAACAAGATCTCGAGAAAGAATTCAAGAAGCACGTATTAGAACAACAAGAAGAAAATGTGCACTTAATGAACCTTAATCAAGAGCTACTAGAACAAATTAGGAAGTTGAAAGAAGAGAAACTTGAAAATCCAAACATTAAAGATATCGACAAATCAGATGAAGAAAAATTTTGTTTAGAAAATCATAATAAAAACATACTTGCGCAAATAAAAAGTTTAAGAATGATAAGAAGTCTCTGGAAAACAAGTTAGAACTACTTATAGAAAAGGAAGCATCGTAGTTTTCAAATGAACGAATCCAAGTTATGGAAAATGGAATAATTATAGATCCAATCCATGTCACCTCTCAAGAAGCTGCAAAATCAACTAAAACAAAGACGTCATATGTTGGAGTACAAACGATGGAAGCTCCAGGTATACTCAGTAATCAAAATTCAACCATTAACAAGGCAACATCAGTCCTTGAAGAAAATCATATATTGAAGTTAAATGAATAAAATGCTAGAAGTATGATAAGGAAAAGTCATGTTATAAGAAATATTTATTGACATCCAAATCATACAAGAAAATATCTTAACCAATCAGAATATCAATGTCATTTAGGATAGGAACGACTAACTTATCATCCGAAAAATATTGATACCAACACAATTTAGTCTCATGATAACCATTCACCGAGGAAGTTAAACGTTCCACAGAATATTGAATTAGGATGGTCCGATCCTTTCACAATTCGACAGTTTTGTTCAAATCTTTGCCAATCATATCATCTCGTATCGTCAATCCTGACCACACCAAAAATAGATTATCATGCGAATACATTGCAAGATAGAACAAATACATAAGCCTCTCCATAAACATGCTTCGAGAACAAAGCATTTCTAAAGGGGAAGGCTATGTAACGAACATAAATGTATAAAATATTTAGATATAAATAAATAATCATTAAATAATAATAATTGATACATCATAATTCCCTCGATCAGGCGCCACGTCTCTAACATGCACATCGCTGACTTAAATGCATCTTTTGCGGCCCTCACATCCATTTCTCATAGGATGGGAAACATTCAAGGAAACATTCAAGGCAGATACAAGCATGCAAGACAATTGTCTCACTCTGGTTTAATGGTTCCTTTAGTTCATCAAGATTGGCAAACGATGATGGGTATGAGAGGCACGCACAAGGTATCTTCATCTCCTCCAGCCCCCTCCATTTAATTTAGGTATGTTATGGATCTCACCATTCGAATCTGATTCAGTTCCTGTGTTTTGGATCCATCCATTCTCCCCCTCCCTCTACAATTTCTTTGCCCACTTAGAGCCTGTATTGTCTCCACAATGATTCCTCAGGAGCGCAAAAATACCAAGAGAGGGCCCTGTTATTACAACTACACTGCTAGGAAAATAAGGCTTCTCCACTTCACCCAGACACCTTAAACCTCTCTGGTTCATCGGGACATGGGGAATGAAAAGCCTCCAATAGAATATGTAGAAGAAGATATCCTCGCAGAGCTGATCATCATCCCAACGAAATCCATTTTGTACACTTTTATAGACCCCCATGATCTTCCCCACACTATCCATTCCTTCTCTACTGTAGCTAGTATCTCATATTGGGAAATATGCACAATTAAGGAAGAAATATCGTCAGATGACTGCCTAATTGAGACCCCCCCACCTCCCTCCATATCTTCAGATTGGGACTCATGATCCACTTTTTTCCTCTTGCCAGAACACTTGGAACTCATCTTTGAGATGCGCAGGGACATGTAGGAACAACTACATAGGAACACCCTACTCAACATTCATCTCGACATATTGTATGATGCTCTCTCAGGCGCACAGAGTAAAAAATGATGCCTGACCTGTGCACAACTGTTCGTCTTCACTCCCACTAGTGGAAATCACGATGGCACAAGACTCAACAGTTCATCCATTGCTTAGTCTTTTTCCTTTCATCTCTATGCACTGTAGTTGCAAAAATTCAATAGGAGTTTACATTTCCATATTCAGGTTTCTCTCTTCCTGCTTAGACAATTTAGACATTAAAATTCACAACCACCTGCTCCGGTTTCCATTTGTTTGGCGGAATATATGGCAGTTTTTTTCTTGGATCTGGAAAACATATCAAGCAACCACATGTTATGGTTTCCACTTGTATGGCGAAACATGTGGCAGGTCTCTATATATTGTTACATTATGTATGATTACGAGAAAATTTTGAGGAAATAAAACTTTTTTATTTACAAAAAAATAAATTAATACATTATAATGAAAACACATGTCTTATCCAAATGACTTGTCTATTAATGAAAGGGAACCCCTGCATGGGTATATATGGCCCTCATTTTCATTGTAATCAATCATCTCATTCTTATACATTTTACTCAATATAATATTATTTCATCCTAAATGGATTACCTTATTCTATCCTACTTAAATTGGATATTTTTATAGTTGTTAAACAAGTTTGTTTGTCACATAATCCCTGTAAGATCATGGAGTATTTATGACCATATATGTGACTGCCAAATGTAAGCTAGGATTGTCTATTAGATTCATTGAAATTTATTTCTTGAGTTTATCAAGCTTTGCTCCTAAAGTACTAGTCAATTGGTTTACTGAGTATTTTGTAATGAAACATTTCATTCTTTTAATAAACTCCATAGAGAACTATTTTGGGGCATAGCTTTAATGAGTTCTCAAATCTTGGGATTTATAAGTGTGAGATTTTTGGATTTTTCCTATCAAATTCTTTTCAGTATTGAATACACAACTCATTTTAAGTTCTCTAAAATGATGAAAACCACTTCATCCTTTTTCTTATGAGAAGATATGGATTTATCCTCTACTTGCATGTGATTTAGAGGGTTTTATAAACGATGTTGAATATACACATATTCTGATATTAAACCATTTCTTCAATCTTTTTATTGTTAATAAGTTACTTGTTTCACATAAAGATCATATCTGGTTATCAAGAACCATTCCATTTACAAATCAAAACAATAAATATTTGGGGTTTATTGTCTAGCATTCTCCCCAATCCAAGAGCATCAAGATATATATTTCATCCAAAGAGGAGTACCACCTCTATAAAAACACATGGGGATTCATATCCTTGTGAGGTTTCTTTTTGGATATTAACTAATCTAAACGTCAATTTTTTTCGCGAATCCACTAGGGAATGATTTGTTTTCAAGAAATTTGATACTTTTTAGAATAAGATATTATTGGAAAACCAGATGTTGTGCAGTTGAAGTTTTGAACAAGATCTAGAAATTTATTCAAGATGAATTGGTTTCTTGAAAACCTTGTTCAAATAGCATTAAATGGCCTTGAAGACGTATTGTTGAAGTTTCAATCATAAATCGGTTGTGACAAATTCCATAGAATCAAAGAACCATCCAAGATTTGGGAGGATGATGTCTTTGGAAACTCCATCATTGAAACTCAATATCTTGAAGAAATATGCCTTGGTGACTTCACTGAAAATATTTCAAAATTTCAGGAATATCTATATGAAGACTCCTTCGAGAAATTTATTTCATGCTATGAAGATATTTTTCCTTCTTCACTAGGCCCAACAAGATTTCTTCAAGATGCAATAAAGAGAGAATGTATCCAAAGAAATAAATAGTAACATAGAACTCCACTCAATTTGCAAGGAGATGTTCATCCCTTGCCAGATATTGCCATGGATAAGTTTCCCATGTTCTTTGGGAATACTTCAGAGGATGTAGACAAACATTTGATTAAGTTTTATAATGCTTGTAAGATTTATAATGTGGATGAAAATGATGTTGCATGCTGGTTGTTCATCTTAATTGTAAAATAATATGCTTGTGAATGATTTTATTCATTGCTTCCTGGAACCATCACTAGTTGGGATATATTAGAAAATTCATTCATTGAGACACAATTGTGGGGCAATAGATATTGTTCGTTCTGTTTTTGTTTCCGTCCCCAAATGTTAGGTATTCAAGGGTTTTATAGATAAGGGTTTGCTCTGTGCTATAGCTCTCTGATATACGTGCGGGGTCCAACAATAGTAATTGACCCAATATCTCAGGGAACCAACTAAGTAGGCTAGACCGTGTCCTTAGCCATACTACCCAACTACCCATGTACTAGAGAGTATCTTCCCGAGTGTTGTTCTTGGTGGCACTATAGCAGTCAGGCGACTGATTGGTTTATATATGGAGGGCTTCCGAAGATTTAGGCCAATCCATTTACATGTGTTGTTTGATGCGTTACCACTCGAAGGGGTATCAACATGGGTTACAAGGGTGGCCAACATATGTGAACTTAAGTACCACTTGTGTTTCCTGCATGTATGAATCCCCGACTACGAGTTTATGCGCGTGACATATCTATGTAGCTTAAAGACGTCGGAATACGTCTCTACCCTGAAAAACAAATTAGCCCACAATTTTCTGCCCAGGAAGGTGCTTTGATACCACTTGTAATATTCCAGATATAAAAAGGTATGCAGAACAAAAATAAATAGCTAGAAATGGAAAATGAACAACAATATAACCAAAACAACACCACAATAATACCAAAATGATACCAGAATAACACCAAAAAGAGCACTTTGATTAATGAGAGCAATGTTCACTTTCCTCTTCGAGGGGGAAACCTCCAGCAGAGCATAGCTCTATTACAATAATATCCAAGAAAGTTTTTCTCATACCCTCGACTCCTATTTATACTAAATATGTCTATCAAAAGAACCACCTAGAGGAAGATCCTTCTAGAAGTGGAAGCTTCTATTAGGTCTTCTTACATTGGACTTATTCTTCCTTATTGCTAGGCCTTATTAATATTGACCTTTATTACATCAAAATATATTATTCTACCTACGTGAGGGGTTAGGCCCCTAACATTAATGCAACGAGCTCAAGTCATTGAAAGAAATGTTCTTGAAACCGATGCCAATATATTAAACTTCCCAATATTCTTTCAAGACAATAAAGGAATGGATTCATAATTTTTTTTGATGAAAGGTGTGATTTGTTTTTTCCTTATCTTTTTCTTGAAAATAAAAATGAGAACTATAACGTTTCAATTCAAGAAAAATTTCATCCTCTACATGCTCCATTTGAGGAAAACTTTTACCTCTCATGTGTTCAATTGGAGAGTAATAATCATGATGAAAACGTTGCAACAGATTCTAAAATGGCAGAGCCATCTTATACCAAGCCACAAGAAGAATGACTACAATGGATGAAAAAAATTCATGATGAAAATCATCACTTTACATCAAACTTTTATGATATTGATTGCTCATCTGAAGCTGAGTTTAATGAAGAAGACATCTTCTAAGCATCAAAAGAAGGGAAATTACAACAAGAGGATCCATGGGTGATATGTTTTATTTCTGAAGATAATGAAGTTGTTGATGAACAACAAAAGACAACCTTATCGTTCCCCACAATTGTAAAATTCATCTTCTCAAGTTCACCATGGAAACACAATCAATGTATAGAGGAAGAATGCTTTCAATAAATTGTTGATGAATCAAGAATCTTGGATGTGGTTAGTAATAAGGAGAAAGATGAGAAAATTTTCAAACTAGAAACTTCTCATCCAACCATAGATAGAAACAATCATGAGAAATGAAGAATTTATTTTATTGGATTATGGTTCCAAATCATTGTTGGCCAAACAATGTAATCGGGTTTTGAGCACATCTTGCTCATTTTTTCCTCAACACACTTTGGACATGCCCCTTACTCTTTGGTACTAACCTCAATATGTTCCAGTATTCTAGAAATAATTCAAAATATTAGTTGGATGCTTAAATGGTTCCATTGGAAATAAACCTACACCCAAAAGTGTCCCTTTCCTCCAAGTAAGATAGGGTAGGTATATCTTGTTTTTACATAGTTTGTTTCTTTAGTCAATGTTTTGCATAATAAAGTAGTTGCAAAATAGAGGTAACGTTTTGATATGACTCCACAAAGAAGGAATTACAAGAATTTATTTTGAATATGACCCCATAGTCCAATGGAGAAGGAAGTTGGTCTTCATATTCTAGTGTTCTTAACAACCCCCAAGGGGTCATTGTCCCACAGTTGGAGCCAATTGTTGATAAAAAAATTGGTCACCTTGATTTTATCGCTCTTGGAATAATAAAAAAATGATATCAAAAGAAGAAAATTTTGAATGATCATATTTTCTTGGTGTATCCCACAATCTCATCTCCGTCACACATTTTTTGGATTCAAAATCTGGGTTCATATGCTCAATATATCCAGGTTTTTGTCTAACCGCCCAAAGAGTGCTTCTTCCATGTGCAACAAAGCTAATTTTTCTTGGAACCGTGTTCATTTTCTTGGAACCACATTTATTTTTCTTGATTCTATTCTCAACATTTAAGACTATGTTTTTAATTAGTCTCATTTTCTTGGTTATTCCATTCCACACTTAGTCTTATTTCCATATTTCATGTTTTCATTCTTACACATTTCTTTTTCTTCTCCCTTTATTTCTTATTTCCATATTTATTGTTCCATATTTCATTCCCTTTCTCACTTATTATTTTGGAAATTAGTGTTATCTCATATTATTCTTCATGATATTCATCTACTCCGTGGGATTTCACACCCTCCTTATGCCTCCATCCCATACCTCTATATGTCTGCTTCTCGTTAGATTTTATTTTTATTTTTATTTTCTCCATCCCCTCACCCATCATGACACTCTGTGACCCTCCTTATCTCTCCACCCATCATACCCTTCTTCCTTTGGCTATCCACTTCTCCTTCCTTAGTTTTTTGTTCTTAATTTCCTTACTCTCCTCTCGTTCTATCTCCCCCTTCCTTAGCATTTATCCTAATTCCCTCTCCATTTTATTATATTAACCAATCACATGACGACATATATTAACCAATTATTCCATGACACATGGAAACCAATGAAGCCAATGAGACCATGGCACATGGAAGCCAATGGGATGATGACACATGGAAACCAATGAAGCCAATGAGACCATGACACATGGAATCCAATGGGATGATGACACATGGAATCCAATCAAACTATTTCATGTGGAAACTAATGAAATCATGACACGTGGCATCCAATAAAACTATAACATGTGTCAACTAATGAAATCATGACATGTGGAATCCTATGGAAACTGATCACATTGTGACACATGGATATGACATAGAGGTTGAATCACTACTGACTGGGATATGCATCACTACTGACTGAGTGCTTAGTGGATGCTGACTGGGCAATCCAAATTTTATTTAATTCATGAGTTTTTTTAAGGGTCAAATCTCCATAATCTCCATAGTCTCTTTATGTTCCACTTGAAAAGCATGTTAATATTTTCAATATATACACTAAAATTTCAAATAACACAATGAATTTTGATGCAGGAGCATCGCCAACGTCAAGCGAGCGTGGGGCAAGCGCAACACATTTTGAGCACATGATAAATTGTTTAAAAACTTTTGAAGATTGGATGCACCAAACTTAAATGTGATAGTTAAAGAGAGGCATACTTATATATTGTAAAGGACCTTGAGCGATCCGCTCTCGTCCATAGTAGGTAGAAATCATTTATGTTAGTAGGTAGCTTTGAATTCTTTGATGAGATAGTTTTAGGAGTGGAGGGAAAATGGATATAGACACCCTCATTGTGTAATTGTAACATAGAAGGAGAAAGCATCAGAAGAGAGCATAGAAGAGAATCAGAGAGATGTGTAGCAGACCCCATGTACAAAAGTTTTGAATTAATACAAAGAAGCTGTGATTCAGACTCATGGTGTCCATATATTCTCTGTGTATGCATCTTTAAATGTTATGCTCATGAATGTTTTACTCTTCCTGTCATGCAATTGATTTTATGCTATGTGTGAATGATTTCTTGTTGAATGTTTGAAATCTGAGAGGGAAGGGACGTGAGATGAGTTTCAATTGTTTCTATGTCTGAGCAAGAGTTCCTGCAAGGAGTGCAGTTGAATTGTCTGCAAGGAGTGCATTGACAAAAGGTTCAGAGGTTCGTCTCTGAAATCTCAGGAGAGATAGCGTTTGTTCTCATATTCATGCAGTGGTGCACCCATGTACAGGAGCCGTGCAAGGGGTGTGCAGGCCGAGGAAAAACTCAGAGTTTCGAACCTGAGCAATGTATTGAGAGACCGTTGCTGGAGAGCGTGCGCAAGGTTGAAGAGAATTCAACACTTCAAGTGTTTGGAGGTTTCTACAAGGAGCGCGTGCAAGGGTCTTCTTTAAGACTTGAAGTTGTGAGAAAGCTCAGGAAGGATAAAGCCTTTGAAACTATTGAAGGCAGTACAAGGAGTTGGTGCATATTGAGTGATTAGAAGGCATCGAAGTTTTGTGTCACAGGTGGATAAATCCGGGGAAGAATCCTTGGATCACTTCGCAGAAATCATCAGGGGGAAGAAACAGACGGTCATAATTCTCTATAGAGAATTAGCAAAATCCCGTCAGTCGTCCAATCTGACAAAGAAGCGAGGAGGTTACGTCTGTGTCCAGAGTTTCAAGCTTAGGAGATCATGAGCCATTGGATCCTCACCTAGTTACCCGTTAGTCGTCCGATCTGATAGGAGTTGCATGGGGTTTAAACCTTCTCAAGCTGAGCAAAAGTCCCGAAAGGTGTCGGGATATCAAGGCGTCGGGGTTCGGGATATTAGAAATCCTGTGGACAAGAGATCGGGTAAATCCATAGTGAAAACCCCAATACAAATAAGAACCGTCCATCTGTTGGGACATGTGGCAGGAATCGAGAACCATCGGCATATCGAAATTTTAGAGACCAAGAGTCCGAGACCCTTTGAGTCGTGAAATAGCGAAAGGATTTCAGTCGTTGATCTAAGGAAGGACGCGTGTCGCGTGATCATCCAATTCGGAGATCCGGACACCGGGACCCACATAAGTGAGTGTTTTTGACTTTTCATTTGGCAAAGTCCGAGGTTTGATCTAGACCATCCATCCATTTGGGACGTGTGTCAGAAATCTGAAGAAGACGGGGTTCAGCGTTTCGCGAATCTTGAAGACAAGAAACACTTGCATTTCAGAATTGCAAAGTCCGAAATCCTGAAAGGAGGAAAGCTCCGTTATGGGGCCCAACTGACGTCATCTCATCATAAAGGGGAATCAGGAATCTCCACGGTGAAAACCCCGAAGTAGACTTGAGCCGTCCATCGGTTGGGACGCGTGGCAGAAATTGAGACCTTCGAGAAAAATCCCGAAAGGGGAGAGTCATATCGGGATTTGGAGAATCGGGGATCCTGAGGACAAGAGGTCACATACATTTCAACATCAGAAACCCCGAAATCCTAAAAGGTGATAGGACTGCGGTCATATAAAGGGAGGTCGTATGGACCCAAGAGTCTAGCCCAGGGGACTAGCGGAAGTCGAAGTACTTCGASATATCGGAGATCGGGAAATCGAGAAACAAAATATTTGCGACATCAGGGATTATGAAACCCCGAATCCTGAATTTTTATTTTTCCTGTCGTGAAGAGAACAACGATCGAGCCTAGAGGCTATAAGGAGCAGAAAAGACCTGTGGGTCAATTTTAATAGAGATTCCAGTGGAGAATCGAAGGAGCCACTCCAGCTCGAGTGAAAAATTAGAACAATCCTTAAAGACCGGGAGGTCAGCGTAGAGGCCTTTGCCGAGGCAGAGGGTGCGTCTGCATCAGGTTTGGTATTAGAGCACAACAAKGATTCTTTTCTTTCTGTAGTAAGGAAAAGGAAATTTTCACCATGCCACCTAGAAGAAGAGACATGCAAACACCCGATCCGCCAGAGGAAAGGGAAGTACCAGGAAGAAGAGGTAGGCTGATGCCTGACCCARCCATGGCAAGAGAGATGCGTGATTTACACACCAGACTTGAGGACATGGAGACAACACAGAGATGCACAGTCGGTATTGGGGATCTTAGTGATTCCGAAAGTGAAAATGAAGTTGAACATGAAGAAGAAGAAGTTGCAGCAGAAGATGCCGCAAATGAACGCTTGATAAGAGCTGTTGCAAGAATGGGTGCAAGAGAGAAAATGGACATCCCAGTTTATGAAGGAAACCTGGATGATGAAGAGCTTCTAGACTAGATTAGAGCCCTAGACACATACTTTGACCATGAAGATGTCGAGGAAGACAAGAAGGTTAAGCATGCTGTCACAAGATTGAAGGGACATGCAACATTGTGGTGGGATGAACTACAAGCTGATAGACGCTGCAAGGGCAAGCAGAAAATTAGGAGTTGGGATAGGATGATTGTGAAGATGAAGGCAAAATTCATCCCCAGAGATTACCAGATCACTCTGTTCAAGAGGATGCAGAACCTGAGACAGAAGCTGATGACAGTGAAAGAATACACTGAAGAATTTTACAGGCTGAACATCAAGGTAGGTCATCATGAAAGCGATGATGAAAAGGTTGCCAGATACATGAATGGCCTGAGGTATGACATTCAAGATGATATGAGCATGGTAACCATCCGAACGGTGGAAGATTATTATCAGATGGCTCTAAAAGCTGAGGAGAAGATGAGCCAAAAGCATGGTCAAAGAGGCAGAGGCAAAAGTCAAGCTAGGGGCAAATCAGTTGTCCAAGATAAAAATCAGAAACCCAAGGAGGAATGGAAGAAACCTTAGACTCGAACTGAGAGAGGTGGAAGCTCACATCAAGGGCGATATGCTGAACAGAGAGGACAACATACTGAGCAGAGAGGAGATTATGCTGATAATAATACTTTTCCTCATACTAGAGGTAGAGGAAGAGGAAGAGGTGGAGTGATAAAATGCTTCACGTGTGTAAAGAATGGACACAGATCTTATGAATGTCCAGATAAAAAAAAAGAGGGTGGAGAGACTCACATCACCGAAGCACAAAGGCGAGGTGTTGAGGCAGAGGATGATGAAGGCGGAAGATCACTGATGATGCAAAAAGTTCTCTTAACACCAGAGAAGGAGGTGGAGAGCTCATCCCAAAGAAATAAAATTTTTCGGACTGCTTGCAAAACCAAGGACAAGGTATGCAAGGTCATTGTGGATAGTGGTAGCATGGATAATCTTGTTTTGACAGAGATGGTAGAAAAGCTGGAGCTGGAGACGAGTGAACATCCGAGTCCATATAGAGTTTCATGGCTACAAAAGGGACATCAAGTAAATGTCACTAAGCAATGTTTAGTTGAATTTAAGATAGGAGGATATAATGATAAAATACTCTGTGATGTTATTCCTATGGATGTTTGTCATCTATTGCTGGGTAGACCGTGGCAATATGACATAAATGTGATTCATGATGGGAGGATGAACACATACACCCTAGAAAAGAATGGGGGAACTCATATGTTGCTTCCAATCAAAGATAAGGAAGTGAAACCTGAAGTAAGTAAGACTATACTTCTCATGAGTGGGAAGGAACTCCTTACCGAGGTCAAGAAGAAGGAGGAACCGCAGTTTATTGTGGTCAGAAAGACAATGATTGCTTTAACCAGCACAAGAGTGGACGATTTACCAGAAGAGGTTCAGGAACTATTGGAAGAGTTCGTTGACATAATAGTGGACGAACTACCTCGTTCGTTGCCACCAATAAGAAGTGTGAGTCACCATATTGATCTCATACCTGGAGCCAGTTTGCCAAATAAAGCCATGTACAGACTAACACCGCAAGAGAATGAAGAGGTCAAAAGACAAGTCCAGGAATTGTTGGACAAAGGGTTGGTTAGAGAAAGCTTGAGCCCATTCGCTGTTCCGACAGTACTTAGTCCAAATAAAGACGAAGGCTAGAGGATGTGTACTAATTCAAGAGCCATTAACAAGATAACCATCAGGTATAGATTTCCATTGCCAAGGATGGATGATTTGATGGATTTCTTAAGTGGAGCAAAGTATTTTTCAAAGATTGATTTGAAAAGTGGTTATCACCAGCTTCATGTGAGGGAAGGTGATGAATGGAAAACAACCATCAAGACTGATGAAGGGTTGTATGAATGGCTTGTTATGCCGTTTGGATTAACAAATGCACCAAGTACCTTTATGAGGTTGATGAACGAAGTCCTGAAATAATTCATCGGGAAATTTTTCATTGTGTATCTCGATGACATACTGATTTTCAGTAAAACAAAGGCAGAGCATCTGAAACACTTGGCTATTGTGATGAAGAGATTACAGCAAGAGAAGCTGCTTATAAACATGAAGAAATCCTCATTCATGAAGACATAACTCATCTATTTGGGATTTGTTGTTTCTGCAGACAAATTAAGGATGGATCCAGATAAGGTGGAAGTGATCAAGAATTGGCCATCACCGAAGAACATATTTGAGGTGAGAAGTTTTCATGGATTAGCTAGTTTCTACCAGAAGTTCATTAGGAATTTCAGTGGAATTAGTGCACCGATGATGGACACAGTGAAGAAAAGACACAAATATTTTAACTGGACATAAGAGGCCGAGAAGAGTTTTAATCTGTTGAAGAGGAAGATCACGGAAAAACCAATCTTGGTGTTGCCAGATTTCCAAAAGACATTCCAAGTGAAATGCGATGCAAGTGGATTTGCAATAGGGGCAGTCTTGAGTCAAGAGGACATGCCGATAGCATATTTCAGCGAGAAGATGAATGAAGCGAAGGTGAAGTACTCCACATATGACAAGGAGTTCTATGCTATCATCCAGGCATTGAAGAAATGGAGGCATTAGTTGATTCCCAAAGAGTTTGTCTTATACAGTGACAATCATGCACTACAGTTTGTGACTCAACAGGAAAAGTTGAATCAAAGACATGTTAAATAGGTTGAATATATGCAAAATTTCACTTTTGTGATTAAACATATTTCTGGAACTGCTAACAAAGTTGCTGATGCTTTGAGCAGGAAGTGTTTTCTATTGCAGGAGTTCAGAGTTAAAACACTGGGTTTTGATGACCTCAGGGACATGTACATAGATGATCCAGATTTTAAGGAGGCATATGAAGCAGCTGAGAATCCAATTCTCAGAGATAGAAGCCAATGGATATAATACATGATCCAGGAAGGATTACTGTTTAAAGGTAATCAACTTTGTATTCCAAAATGCTCCATGAGGGAGAATCTACTGAAGGAGAAACACAGTGGAGGATTGGAAGGACACTTTGGTCATGAAAAAACATTCACAAAGATGAATGAGTCATATTTTTGGCCAGGAATGTGAGCCAACGTCAAAATATTTGTAGATAAATGCAGAATTTGTCATCATTCGAAAGGAAAGAGACATAATGCAAGATTTTATCAACCATTGCCCATACCTGAGAGGCCATGGGATGCAATCAGCATGGATTTTATATTGGGTTTGCCAAGAACACAAAGAGGTTTTGACTCAATCTTTGTGGTGGTGGATAGATTTTCCAAAATGGCACACTTCATTCCATGTCAGAAAACCAGTGACACAACTCACATTGCGAATCTGTTTTTTAAAGAAGTCATTCGACTTCATGGCTTACCAAGGAGCATAGTTTCAGATCGAGACACTAAGTTCGTGGGACACTTCTGGAGAACCTTATGGAAGAAGATGGGAACAAATTTATCATTCAGTTCATCTTATCATCCTCAGACGGATAGACAGACAGAAGTCATAAATAGGAGTCTGGGAGACTTGTTGAGGAGCATGGTGACAGAACACCACAGTCAGTGGGAAAACATATTACCACAGGTGGAGTTTGCTTATAATGATTCAATCAATAGAAGTACAGGGAAGAGTCCATTTTAGATTGTCTATGGCATGCAACCAAGGGGAATTTCTAAATTGAGATATTCAGAACAAAATGCGACTAGGAGTGCTAGTGCAGAAGATTTTGCAGAAGAAATGAAGGAACTTCACAGTCAAGTGAAGGAGAATTTACAGAATTCAAGCCAGGGATATAAGCGAAGAGCAGATCAACACAGGAGACAACTTCAGTTTGAGGTTGGTGATTTGATTCTGGCACATTTGAGAAAGGAAAGGTTCCCGAGAGGGACATATAACAAACTGAAGATGAAGAAAATTAGACCATGTAGGATATTGAAGAAATTTGGGGCAAATGCTTATGAGATTGAATTACCCGATGGGATCAAAATTTCTCCGATATTCAATGTCTCAGATTTGTACCCATACAAAGCTGAGGAAGCAGGAACAAACGATGAACAGTCAGAGGTTCAGTGGCAAAAGCAGATGCTAGTTACAGAAAAACCACAGATGGAGCACATACTAGAAAAAAGAATTAGCAAGAAGACCAGACAAAGGGAATACTTTGAATACTTGGTCAAATGGAAAGGACATCCAGTTGAAGATGCCAGCTGGGAGAATGAAGCAGAGATTCAGAAGCATGGACAGACCGTGCGAGAGCTTATGGACAGGAGCCCATGAAAATTTTCAAGCGAGGGAGTATGATGCAGGAGCATCGCCAACGTCAACCGAGCGTGGGGCAAGCACAACACATTTTGAGCACATGATAAGTTGTTTAAAAAATTTTGAAGATTGGATGCTCCAAACTTAAATGTGATAGTTAAAGAGAGGCGTACTTATATATTGTAAAGGACCTTGAGTGATCCACTCTCGTCCATAGTAGGTAGAAATCATTTATGTTAGTAGGTAGCTTTGAATTCTCTGATGAGATAGTTTTAGGAGTGGAGGGAAAATGGATATAGACACCCTCATTGTGTAATTGTAACATAGAAGGAGAAAGCATCAGAAGCGAGCATAGAAGAGAAGCAGAGAGATGTGTAGCAGACCCCATGTACAGAAGTTCTGAATTAATACAAAGAAGTTGTGATTCAGACTCATGGTGTCCATATATTCTCTGTGTATGCATCTTTAAATGTTATGCTCATGAATGTTTTACTCTTCCTCTCATGCAATTGCTTTTATGCTATGTGTGAATGATTTCTTGTTGAATGTTTGAAATCTAAGAGGGAAGGGAAGTGAAATGAGTTTCAATTGTTTCTCTGTCTGAGCAAGAGTTCTTGCAAGGAGTGCAGTTGAATTGTCCGCAAGGAGTGCGTTGACAAAAGGTTCAGAGGTTCATCTTTGAAATCTCAGGAGAGATAACATTTGTTCTCATATTTACGCAGTGGTGTAGTCAGGTACAGGAGCTGTGCAAGGGGTGTGCAGGCCGAGGAAAAACTTAGAGTTTCGAACCTGAGCAAGGTATTGAGAGACCGTTGCTATAGAGCATGCGCAAGGTCGAAGAGCATTCAACACTTCAAGTGTTTGGAGGTTTCCGCAAGGAGTGCGTGCAAGGGTCTTCTTTAAGACTCGAAGTTGTGAGAAAGCTCAGGAAGGATAAAGCCTTTGAAACTATTGAAGGCAGTACAAGGAGTTGGTGCATATTAAGTGATTAGAAGGCATCAGAGTTTTGTGTCACAGGTGGATAAATCTGGGGAAGAATACTTGGATCACTTCACAGAAATCATCAAGGGGAAGAAACAAATGGTCATAATTCTCTGTGGAGAATTAGAAAAATCCCGTTAGTCGTCCAATCTGACAAAGAAGCGAGGAGGTTACGACTGTGTCCAGAGTTTCAAGCTCAAGAGATTGTGATCCGTTGGATCCTCACCTAGTTACCCGTCAGTCGTCCGATCTGACAGGAGTTGCACGGGGTTTAAACCTTCTCAAGTCGAGTGAAAGTCTCGAAAGGTGTCGGGATATCGAGGCGTCGGGGTTCGGGATATCGAAAATCCCATGGACAAGAGATTGGGTTAATCCATAGTGAAAACCCCAATACAAATCAGAATTGTCCATCTGTTGGGACACGTGGCAGGAATCGAGAACCATTGGCATATAAGAAGTTTAGAGACCAAGAGTCCGAGACCCTTTGAGTCGTGAAACAACGAAAGGATTTCAGTCGTTGATCTAAGTAAGGACACGTGTCGCGTGATCATCCAATTCGGAGATCCGGACACCGGGACCCACATAAGTGAGTGTTTTTGAATTTGCATTTGGTGAAGTCTGAGGTTTGATCTGAACCGTCCATCCATTTGGGGCGCGTGTCGAAAATCCAAAGAAGACGGGGTTCAACATTTCGTGAATCTTGAAGACAGGAAACACTTGCATTTCAAAATTGCGAAGTCTAAAATCCCGAAAGGAGGAAAGCTCCGTTATGGGGACCAGCTGATGTCATCTCTTCATAATGGGGAATCGAGAATCTCCACGGTGAAAACCCCAAAGCAGACCTGAGTTGTCCATCGGTTGGGACGTGTGGCAGAAATCGAGACCTTCGGGAAAAATCTCGAAAGGGTAGAGTCATATCGGGATTCGGAGAATCAGGGATCCTGAGGACAAGAGGTCACATACATTTCGACATTAGAAACCCCAAAATCACGAAAGGTGATGGGACTGCGGTCATATAAAGGGAGGTCGTATGGACCCAAGAGTCTAGCCCAGGGGACTAGCGGAAGTCGAAGTACTTCGGGATATCGGAGATCGGGAAATCGGGAAACAAAAGGTTTGCGACATCAAGGATTATGAAACCCCGAATCTCGAATTTTTTTTTTCTTGTCGTGAAGAGAACAACGATCGGGCCTAGAGGCTGTAAGGAGTAGAAAAGACCTGTGGGTCAATTTTAATAGAGATTCCAGTGGAGAATCGAAGGAGCCACTCCGACACGAGGGAAAAATTAGAACGATCCTTAAAGACCGGGAGGTTAGCGCAGAGGCCTTTGTCGAGGCAGAGGGTGCGTCTGCGTCAAATTTGGCATGGATACTATAAAATAAAAGACAAATTGAGATGAAGGGACAAGATTGATGCACAAAATTGATAAGCGACTGTCGGGCAATGAAATTCTAGAGGTCGTATCTTGAGATCCAAGAGTTGGATTTGGAAAAAATATACCTTGTTGGAAAGGTAATTCAATTATGAACAAGATGGAATATGTTTCAAGATATGAAATTGGATATAAGTTTCTAAAAAATTAAGAGAATAGCCAACTATTGTTTCATGGTTTGCTGATAAATCTGCTTGGTACCTCGACTTCCTGAACTTATATCTTGAGATTTAGAACTCAAATTGCGCTCAAGAAGACTTGTTGGAAAGATGAGATTATGAATATTTCATATAAAATGGTTTCCATGGCTGAAAGTTCAAACATATTTCCCAGAAAATTAAAACAAATTCCACTTTTAAAAAGACAGTCAATTTAAATATTTCAAAATAAAAGTTTATTTAAATTTTTCTATTAAAGAAGAAATGGGCCCCACTTCAAAGAATTAATATAAATGATACAAATTCATTAATTAGGCTTCAATGAGGCATGTATTAAAGTGTTTTTTTCAAGAAGAAAAGCGTATGGAAAATTCTAGAAGAGAAAAATCCTAATTACCTCAAGAAGTTAGAAGAGAAGATTTTAAAAAGCAAGAGAAATCTCAATGAAAGGGTTAGAAGCGAGCAATTAGAATACTAGAATAGAAAGGTCCAGTCATCAACATGCAACCAAGAATCTGATCAACAAATAAAGATCTCCATCTTCTCCATTCTTCTTCTTCTTCTTCTACTCTATTTTCTCAAGGCCTTATACTTGTATTTCTAAACCGAGCATAAGGTTGAGTCTTGAGTGTCTTTCTTGTATTATTCCAAGACCTATTCTCTATAATATCATGGAGTATTTACATCCATATATGTTATTACCAAATGTAATCCATGATTTTCTATTAGATTCGTTGAAATTTAGTCCTTGAGTTTGTCAAGCTTTGTTTTTGAAGCACTAGTCAATTGGTTTACTGAATGTTTTGTAATGAGAAATATATTTCATTTAATAAACTCCACAAAGAATTTTTTTGGGGAATAGCTTTAATGATTTCTCAGATCTTGGGATTTCCAAGTGTGATATTTTTGGAGTTTACCTGTCAAATTATTTTCAGTATTGAATACAAAACTCATTTAAATTTCTCTGAAATGATCAAAACCAATTCATCCCTTTTCTTGTGAGAATATATGGGTTTATCCTCTACTTGCATGTGATTTAGAGGGTTTTATAAATGATCTTGAGTATACATATATTCTAATATTGAATCCTTTCTTCAATATTTTTATTATTAATAAGTTACTTGTTGCAGATAAAGATCAGATCTGGTTATCAAGAACCATTCCATATAAAAATCAAAGCAATAAAGATTGGGGTTTGTTTTCTAGAATTCTCCCTAATCCAAGAGAATCAAAATATATCTTTCATCCAAAGAGGATTACCACCTCTATAAAAACACAATGGGATGAATATACTCGTGAGGTTTCTGTTTAGATCTTAACCAATCTAAACATCAACACTCATTTACCCTTCCTCGGCCAAAATATGAAGTAGGATCATGATCATGTGAGAAAATAATGAAAACATGCAAAATGTTTCCTGTAATGTTGCAAGATTCTTCAATCCACAGGTGGATGGGGATGATGTAATCATCTTTCTTGACACAAGCATATAAAAAACCATCATTGTTACTCAACAAACCATCAAGTAAGAGGGGCTCTGAGCATGGCTCCAACATAAATATACAAGAATATTGTTGCCCCTCCTTCTTGCTCTAAATCATATATGGATGAAGCATGAGAAAACCCATTAGATATGAAAAATTATGTAAATCCATGACTCATGGTTAGCTTCTCCTATATGTGAGGTTGAAGCATGTTAATGTCTACCAAAAATTGCATCTTCAAAACCATTATCACTAGATGGATTCTCCTAAATATGAAAGTCACAAGTTGGGACCTCGATGGTTGAAAATTTTATTTTTCCATTTGGCCATGAAAACCCTCTTTGTGTTCTTGTAAATTATCCTTATTGGTGGGATGACATGGATGTTCCTTCATCGTTAAGTATGTTTCACATTCCTTGATTGTTTTGGTTGTCTAAAAGACCACAAATTTGTAATTCATATTTAGAAACATCATCATTTGTATCATAAATGGGATCCCCATCAAAATAAAAGAAATTTATATCCCATTTTTGTCTTTCAATATGGAGAAGAGCTTCAATAATCTCAATCTCTTTGTCATCACGATCTTCATCAAATAAGAGTTTCTTCATTAAATTTTCCTTTTCCAAGTTTCTTAAAGATGTATCATGAAACTAAAAATCTTGGAAAGGAGTGTAACATATCAAGCCCTTGCTTTCATGTGGAGGAGAAATGATGGATTATTGGATGCTCACATCATTAAGGTTTTCTTCATATACCTTCCCTTCAAAAGTCTCTTGATTTCCAATGGGAGTGTGAGGCGACTCTTCATCATCATTTTCTTCTTGAGGAGTTGCAACCAAATCTTCAATGAATTCATCATATTCAAGATACCAATAAGGTGATTCTTGAGGATTTTCATCAAAAAGATATTCTTTGTTAATTACATAAAACATTTCCTTGACATTTTCAACATGGGGCACCTATTCCTCATCCTTTTCCAATTTTGAAATGTTGTGAAACAAAGTCTTGTGGGAGGGAGGATAGGGGTGAGCCTCTTAATTCAAATAATCATCAAGATTTAGTAGAGAAGGATCACCATATTTTAGTTCAACATAATTACCCAAGAAAAATCATGCATTCTCTCTTTCCTCTATTTCCACAAGAAGATGACCTAAGGGGTTATCTTCATATTCCATCACTAGGTCATTGATATTTTCCCATAAAAACAACTTCAACTTATTCATAACCATATATCCAACGCTTCTCAAACCTTTTCGTTAAATGTGAAAATTATTTTATCTCTTTAGGCTTCAAATCACAATACCAATCCCATGCATTGAAAATGAAAATGCTTTCATCAAGACATGTTCACAAATAATGTTATTATCTACCTAATAATCCATGGAATATGCAAGGTATCGTGGTGCCAACCAAGGATTTCCATTAAAATTTGGGACATGAGTAGTCCATGCATCGATATGAAGCTTACATGGATAAATTGGAACACTTGAAAAATCCAAAGGAGAAAACAAAACTTCCCCAAAACAGTCTTTGTTATAATCCATGCTTGAAGCATACAAGGTGATGATTTGTTAAGATTAGATAATTGCATACCAATCATACAAATACCAAATATGTGGATTCACCAATATAACATGATAATTATGAGAATTTGGGTTCATAGATATCTTACCTATTCTTTGAATCAATCCCATTTTATATTTATGTTTTAATATTTCTTCACGAGAATTACCTCTTGTAGTGTACCTCTTTGTTATATTTTCTTTGAGTGGAGTCTCCACATGAGACAACCAAGGTTAGAAAAAATAATCTCATCAACATAAAAATACAAGAGAATTTACCTAACAACCAAGGGGATGGACTTTCTCCCTGGCAATGGTGCCAGAAAATGTCACCACCCTAATAAACACCCTTATGAAAGTCCCAACTATGGTGCTATGAGGGTAAGAACACTTGGGAAATGTGCCATTTTCACCTTAGTATTCTTTCCCCTTCACTTTAGGCTAGCTCCCTGAAGCCAAGGGGGGTATCCCAATCTATGTGAAGTAAACCTGCCAATTAAGTCATTATCCTACGAGATATGATTCACTTCAAAAAACAAATCAATAAGTGATTAGATGGACCAATTACCAATGGGTGATAAGGTGACTTAAAGATTATCCCATAATAAACAAGGGCATAAACCACCCCACTATAAAGAGGGTTAGGATCTAATTATTATGTGTTAAGTTTGAAATAGTAGATAAGTCACAATAGTAAATACAAACCATCACTGATAAATAACAATCTTAATTTACATGTAATCATGAACTCAACATAAACATGTAATAAAGAATGGTGAATCCCCTTAGAGTTTCACCAAGAGAATCTCCTGATGAAATATAAACACAATTTAGTAACTAGGAGATTAATTTCATAACTAGATATCAAAACTCCTATATCAAGAAATTTGGCCTTCTCAAGATGGTTCCATGTCCCATTGATAATTATATGAGGAAAAAGAACCATTGGCATTGGTTTATTGATTGAGTTTGTACCCAAACCATAAAGTGTTACTTTGAATATAATAGGTATACGATGCCATGAAATCATTGAATGAACCAACCCTCTTTTACCACTCATGGATTTTTTGTCAATCACCATCTCACAACATGAAACTAATGCATTAGTTATAATAATAACATCATCATCTCATAAAAAATAATCCACGTGCTAATTGTTGCATGTCATCATGAGAACACAACATATTGAATAGTAAGGCACCACATGCTCACACATGCCATCATAAAACATCTCATCATAAAAATTCCATGCAATTACATCAATGACATCACATCATGAGATGCTACCATGAGAAATATAACATCAACACTTATTTATCAAATATATAACATTTTATCATCATAATTAAGTGGAACCACTTGCTAACATAACATCATATGTAAATATGAATGCAAGGGAATGATGAGAGGTGGAATATGCATAAAGGGTTGGTATCTATGGTTTGATGATGAAATTGAGGCACAAAGTAGGTCAGACTTTAGAGTGGGAACCAACGATGATAGAGGATCACAGGCCCATAGTGGCAGCAAGGGTAAGAAAAATGTTTAGGGACACAGTCATGGGTAGATCAAGTTTGACACCAATGGAGGATGAAATGGGGGGGGTATGATCAGATCCAATAGTGGGAAGAATCTCTAAGAACCAAGAAATAGAAAAGAAGAATGTAAATAATATACTGAAGAATGGGTGTTTGGAAAAGACTAGAGAAAAATTTAGGTACAAAATTAACTCCCCTAATATTGGAAATTGCATTAAATACATGAAATATCATGCGATAATAAGGAAATTCATGGGCATATGGCCCTTAAAAAAATTAATAGGATGGTTAAATACGTGATGGAATCCAAAAGGATAGATTGATCTCAAATTGGGTTCAAAAGGATTTTTTACTGTCATATTCACATGCATTGAGGACATGGAGCATATATTCGAAGAAGGGTCCTATTCTTAAATTCAACTGATCTCCATACAAGATATTGGACTGAAAGGTTCTCCCATGAGAAGGAATTCATAGAGGCACTAGTTTGGATTCATATGTACTCATTACCTTATGAATTTTGGGAGAAAGACACCATGGAAGGGTTGGAAACACCCTTGGAACCTTTATGAAAGTCTCAGAAGTCACAAAGTTTGGGTGCCACACATATTATGAAAAATGTATGTTTATATGAATGTAGCAGGGGCCCTTCTATACTCCTTAACTATCTCTTATAAGGACATTGATTGGATCCAAACATTATGTTACGAGCACATCCCATTCCGTTGTAGAAAATTTCATGAGCATGGTCACTTGTTCCATGACTACCTAAAAAATGCAGAGAACTCCCTAGATAAATCAAAAGATGATCAAGATAAGGAAGAATTCATGAAAGTCTTGAGAAAACGAAAGTCGGGAAGGAAGCTGAAAAAAACCACAACCTAGGAAATAAATAACACAAAAAATATATTTCAATTACTCCCAGAAGGGATAAGGGAACCAGAAAATACTAAGGTGATGGAATATCTAATACCAAACACAACTCCAGATGTTCAAAAATGTAGGAAAATAGGAAAACAATTGGAAAATTAGAAAGAAACAAAGGAGGAAGAAGAAATGCAGGAAATGAATGTAGATGAGGATATTCAATACAATTTAGAAGAAA
The DNA here is from genome assembly GCA_010110895.2 of Picea sitchensis. Classification (NCBI taxonomy): domain Eukaryota; kingdom Viridiplantae; phylum Streptophyta; class Pinopsida; order Pinales; family Pinaceae; genus Picea; species Picea sitchensis. The sequence goes on from SNQJ01S0086764.1 coordinate 104,235, forward strand.
ACAATGCAACCTAGGAAATGGACCAAGAATATTTGGAAATAGATATCTCAGTCTTAGTAGTGGTGCATTGAGAACAACACCTAAATAATCTACTGGAAAGATAGTTGAAGAAACTATAGAAAGATATGGTGAAAGGGAAAGGTAAAGTGGGAAATCCTATACATATCCCATACTTTGTAGGGTGAATATGGATTAAAAATAATCCCCTAGAAACATAGAATACATTAGTTCATAATAAAAAAAGAGAGGAAATAAAACCTCCAAGCAAAAGCTAGAAGAGACATGAGCTCTTTTGGTAGACTCAGGGAAAACCATGGGCCTCTCAGAGAAGTACTTCTCCTCCCAATCAAAAGTATACGATGAAGTTTGTATCATTAAACATCAGATACCTTAATGAACCATCAGAGCATAGGATTCTCAGGAAACATATAAAACAAGAAAAACCAACCATTATGATGTTACAAGAAACTAAATGTGAAATGGATAATATGACTCTTATAGATTAAAAAGTTTGGAGAAATTGTGGGATAACTATAGTGGCAGAAAAGAGTGCAATAAAAGGCTTGGAAATTTTGTGAGATATCAACATACTTATCCTTGAAATCATATAAAAAACACCAAGGATAATATCAACAAGATTTAGGGTCCTGGGATCAGTGGAGAAGGGATATATAACTAATTCTTATGCCCTCCCCATCCCATATATGAAGAGATATTTCCTAGATTCCATTCCGCTTTTGGGAAAAACCATTTAATATAACCCATGGATAATTGGTGGTGAATTTAACATGATTACATATTTATAGGATAATAAGGAGGAGTTGGGAGAATAGAGGAAAAAATGAAGCGATCAAATAAGTGATAGAGAAATTACACTTGATTGATATTCAAATGAGTAATGGTAGCCACACATGGAATAATAAGAGAGGGGGAGTCCACCAGATATCTCTCAGTCTAAATTATTCCTTTTCAAATGTTAGACCATTGTTTGATCCTCCTCTCATGGGACAAAAATCCCCAACTAATACCAAATCCATTTAGATTCAAGAAATTATGGATGGAACATCTAGGATTATTTAAAAATATTGAAAAATGGTGGTAGGAGGGATCATATCTACAAGTAGATAAAATGTATCAGTTTCAATAGAAACTAAATCAAATTAAGTTTAGAATCAAAATATGGAACAAAAAGGTTTTCGTGAATATATATGAGGAAAATATCCAATTGGAGAAATAAATGGAAATGGTAAAAAGGAATATCATTCATAATGGTTGATTCAAAGAATTATCCAATAGGGAGGACCGGTTACAACAAGAAATCAACCAAAGAGATAAAACAAGAGGAAACATTGTGGAAACACAAATAAAGAATCTAGTGGATGAAAGGATATAAGAACACTAAATTATTTCATAATTTCCTTCTCAATAGGAGAAGAAGGAACCAAGTAGGGGCTTTAAAATATGTTGCAGGGGAGAAATTAAAAAATAACGAGGAAATAAAAAAGAAACTGATGGACCACTTCAACCAACTCTTAAAATAACTGGAGGAAAATCACAAAGAAACAATATAGGAAATTGGTAGCTCCATTCCGACCATAGTCTCACCTGAATAGAATCTCAATCTAACCCTCCCTAGATCTCTGGAGGAGGTATAATAAACCATCAATGACATGGAAATAGGGAAATCCGCTGGACTAGATGGTTTAACCACAAATTTCTTTCAATCATGTTGGTAGATAATTGTGTTGGCGACCGAAGTCACTCCTTGATTGCAGTAGGAGCAGAGCCCGACACCCATCAATTTTTATGTCACGATAGTTTTAATGGGTGATCAAATGGGTAGAGACTCGGGAAGATATCACTCAAACTCAGGGACTGGGTCCGGCATGCGAGGAACAACGGAGGTCTTGATCTAACTTCAGTCAGTGGGTTGATTTGAAAATGAGCAGGTTGAAGACTTGGTGAGAAGAGTGGACAAACTACCTTAGGCAAAAGGCCTTTCAGTAATTTGTAGAAGAAAAAATCTGAATGCGAGATCCTCTAGTTCAGAGCTTCGGGAAACTGAAAGGGGGTACTTGACTGGATTCTCCAATTCCAAGTCGTTTAGTGCTACGAAAATCACAGGGACCGATTAGAAACAATGTGAATGTTACAGCGATCAAACTCTACATCATCCTATAACAGTTACAACTCGTCTGGATTCTCCAATTCCGAGCCGTTATAATACAGTGTAAACAAAGAAGCGAAAGAAAAGATGACATTCATAAGACAATAAGTCTCAAGAGTCCAAACATAACCAGAAAAACAATGCTTCATTAAAGTTTACCAACGGGAGCCTTGCTCAACCATCGATGCTTTACAAAATACAAAGACTGAGTCTATATACTTAGAAAATTCGCCTAACAGCGGCGTGCTCAGTCATCCATGACTTGGTGTCCTTTCAGCCGAATTCGGACGGGTATTTTTGTCAGACGCCACTTTAACTACGCATGGATCCTACAGGAGGAGTAGCTGAGCCATTAAGTGTCGGGCTAGCGTGTGCAGACTTCCTCCGGCTGGTCGAAGACTCGACATGGCTTCTTTATAAAAATGGGTACACAGGACCCTCTCAAGCAGACCGCCTGCCAGATTATCCATACTTTGCACTTAATGCCTGAGGAGAGGTTTCAACCATCCCTTCTCGTCTTCATTTACTCCAGGCAAAAACCAGGATCAAGGTCGGATCAGATGGTGCATGGAGATCATGATGATCCTTTCAGCAACTAGACTTGACACCTTTGGCCCCTTTTTCATGACTCCTTTCTTTCCCAAGTGACCACGGGCTGTGACCCTGTGTCTATTCCCAAAACGATTTCGGYGTTCGCAAATGGAAGGAGTTATTCCTTGCTTGTTCATATCTGCGATGAGAGAAACGTGGAGATGGCCTAATTGGGCGCCACACGTCCTTCTCAGATCTGACRGCCCTAAACTTACTTGGTGATGCTGCGGGCCCGGGTCCTGGAAGTTCCTGGCACCTCGCACATCGGGAATATGACAGGCTATTCTTTTTTATTTCGAAGTCGTGATGGGTGAAAAGGCGAGGAGCCTAATCGCGCGCAGGTGTCTCCTGTGGATGAACGGTTGAGGCTGCTTCGCGATACTGCGGGCCTGCCTCTGGGAACTTTCGGCACTCCGGGGTTCGGGGTTTCTGGATGTGAGATGATGAGGGACTTTCACCCTTCGAACTCTCGACTGCCGATATGCCAACTAGATCTCGCACTATGTGTCGCGGGATCAGACGACCCAGATTCAGTCTCAGCATAAATCCGCTTTATTTGACGTTATACATCGGTCAACTTGCTAGCCCCGATATTCCAATGACCGTTGATTTTCTCTTATGGATGGATCCGGGCTGCTGACATCGTAATTCCACCCGCCCACTTGATTGGAAGCCTCAAAACGAGATTTTTTCCATGCTGCGCTCAAGCGCTTCTCGTGCAACTTGCAGACATGAATACTTTTGCGCCTAGAACAAGAAATGTCGCTAACATTAGGCTCCATGGGGGATAGAGTCGTCCCTGCGATGCTCTAAGAACTCATTCCACAGCTTCAGTGCCTTGCTGTTGGGCTATGGAGTCAGGCTCAAAACATCCCGCTACTGAAAATACAAGCCGAAAAATAAAAGCAACAAAATAAAAATACATGCTCAAAGGAGCTTATTTATATACAATCCTAAACTAATAAAACACTTTACATGGGGTTAGGTGAAAGCAGACTTCCACCATAGCCAATCAAGCAACTTCCTGAAGGGAAGCTCTTTCTTTCTGTCGATGATCACCAACAGATGGTGTAACCGTGACAGTAGAACGACTACACTCTTCAACTTCTTCTCACAGGGTGAAGTTGATATGGAATAGGGCGTCTCCAAGGCATAAAGGACATGCCACTCCATGTATTCGCTGACAGGGTCATAGAATGAGTGGCGAATTTCAGAAAAATTGGTGACAGAAAGCCTACTCTGCTACAGAGTTGCTCACATGTGGTTGAATATCTTTGATAAACACAGGTGAGTGGACAACTGACATAGGCTCACTGATCTCAGGCGGTAGTTGCTCATTGAATGGCTCTGGAATGAAATATGTGCTCAACTGTTCCTCTGGTTCCTTTTCTTCTTCTTAGCTCTCCCCAGGGTCAGATTCGTATTCATCATAAATAGGGACCATGGGGTGGTTCTGCTTGCTGAATGGCTCTTCAGTATCTTTATAGTGATCAAATGTAGGATAAGCTTGCTGCTCATCATCACTATAATTGATCCGGAATCGGATCTAGAGGCCTGACAGGGTTTAAAAATGCTCAAAAATGAAAGTGCTCGGAATGCAACGAAACTAGCGCCATTGTGTCTGTCTCGTCTTCCTGATTTCGGCGGTATATTTACTTTCTCAAACAGACACTATATGCGAAATTTATCGCATTTGGAAGTTTTGCATAAGCAGGAAAAAAATCAACTAGTCAAAGAACACGTGGCACATTCTGGAGCTGACACATGGCAGGTTACATAGGTGACAAGTGGAAAATTTCTGTTGGGACACTTGACATCTGATTGGTTTCTATATGGACCAATCCCATAACAACACGTGGCATGTTGAGATTGGTAAAATATGGCAAGTTAATAAATTTCAAGGATGAATTATATATTATAAAATATGGTTATTTTTAAAAAACTATATATATTGTGGTCATTAAAGTGGATAAGCCACAAATATTTTATAAAATGGTCAAAGTACCCATTTTAAAAGGGATATGATATGCCACGTTGTGGTATTATGGTTATAAAACCATATGTAATATGGTTTGGATATGCCATATTAAAAGCACTTTATGCATATATTATGCCACGGTTTTGTTGTTACTTATGACCAGCAGAAAAAAAAGGGCGCGGGGGGCTTATCCATAACCACCAGCGCGTGCCTTGTTAGCACCTTCCATCAAACATTTCGCAGGTTGGAACCATAGGTTAGGCGCATTTCAAGGCTGCAATCTTATGATATGTTTTCATGTGACCTTATTTTAAGGGCCAACGCATGGGCGCATGGCCACATGGAGCGCCTTAATATGACCAGAGGGCCAGCCAAAAGGGGGCTGCGCCCTATATTATTGCAAAGTGGGTTATTTCCTAAATTTTTTGGAATTTTATTGTTATATGCCAATTATTATTGGATTTTCTCCATTTTTGGGAGATATTGGGCATTTTTGGAGCCCAAATTTTGGGAGGAAGTTGGAGATGAGCAACCAACTTCAAATCTATATAAACCAGGCCTGTTTGAGGCCATGGAGGACATTCAAGCAGAAGTTAGAGAAGATTTATGCTGAGGAGAAGCCAAGCCAAATCCATTTTTATGCAGGAAGATTTTGAGGAGTAGACGCTGTCGGGTCATTTCTGGGAGCTCCGGACGTCCGTTTTGCGTGCCATTTTCTTTGCAGGGTTCTAGAGATCTGGAAAAACATGACCAGATCAGTCTTGTAGCCATTTGGCATTGCAGCAATGTATTTTTGAGCTTTTGAATAGAAATAAAGAAGCCTCCCCCACAGAGACAAAGGCCCAGAGACGTAGGCAAAGTTGTGCCGAACTCCGTTATCAATCTGCGTGTTATGGTTTGCTGTCTATTATTTAATTTCAGATTTGCATATGTGTATATGGCTGTCATAATTCCTCTTCTTTCCTCATTCTTTTACTACGTTTCTCAAATGGTTAATTAACGCATGCAAAATCAAAACTCAACCATAGTCATTAAAAGATCCTATGGATCAAGTGGTATCAGAGCAAGTTGACGTTTGGATTTGAGTTTTGCATGTTAACTAGGGAAAAGCTACAACGTGGTGAAGACGAGCTTGTTGCAGAGAATCCATTAATTGGATTGAGAAAAAGAGCTTCTCACAGCGAGAAGATGGCATCAGAAGAAGAGATTTCTCAAGATGAGAAAGAGTTCCGGAAAACATTCCATGCTATGTCGGAGATGGTGAAAGTTTTGTACGAGGACTACCTGGAACGAAAGAGATCAGTTTTGGGTGGATCTTCAAAAGGCAAAAGTGAAGAGGAAGAGGACCATCCTCATATTACTCCTTCACCTCCATCAACACCTCCTTTTTCTCCTTCTTCTTCAAGTTCAAGTTCTAAATCTAATGAGAAAAAAAATGTTCATAAGAATAAACATGAACTGCCATTATTAAAACTTGATGTAAAATTTGAGTTGCCCATATATGATGGTGAAGTAAATGCAGAAAAACTTGACAATTGGATCAGGCAAATGGAAGTATACTGCAGTGTGCAACATATCAAGGACAAGGCTACACAAATTAAGTTGTCATCTTTGAGACTTGCAGGTACAACTCTTATCTGGTGGCAAAGCAAGTTGCAAAAGGGAACACAACATGTGGGTAATGTATTTCCATCATGGAAGGATTTCATTTCTGCACTTAGGAAACAATTCTATCCTTTGGGTTATAAAGAAAAAGCAATAATTGAATGACAATCTTTAAAACTAAGAAATGGACAAACAGTGCAAGAATACACTGATGGATTTCGAAAAATGGCATTAATGTTAGATATCCCTTTGAAAACACAAGAAACTCTTATGAAGTACATAGGAGGTTTGCCTGCGCATATTAGAAACACTGTTTTCATGTTTTGACCCACTAACCTTGATGAGGTTTCTGTTCAAGCTACGTATATTGAAGCAGGGAAAGCAGGTGTGTCAGGGGAATCATCGTCTTCAAGGAAAGAAGACAAGAGGAAAAGGCATGGCAAGAATGCAAATGCAGTGACAAAGAAGGAAGGAAAGATCTCTTGCAAGCATTGCAAGAAAGAGGGACATGACGAGGACAGATGTTGGCAGTCGCATCCCGAGAAGAGGCCAAAGTGGTTCAAAGAAAAGAAGGGAGCACAAACAGTGGCAACGACATTAAAACCCACAGACTTGGGATCGGATTCAGGTGATGAGCCAAAGATTTCATTGGTTGGTATGACAGGTAAATTTGGTGAAGACATTGATTGTAGAAACAAGTTGTTTCATATAAGGGTAATCATGCGA
>SNQJ01S0086764.1:126150-145275 GCA_010110895.2 Picea sitchensis
TTTTCTCCATATCGAACCAATGGAGTCGCCAATCGATCCTCGAATCATGGAGTCGCCAGGTGAAAGGTACGCAGCTTCAAATATGCCTGGTCCTTGTTCACCATCAAAGGCCAGATCTTAACGTTGTCGTTACCCCAGGAATCTTCTCAAGCTAAGAAAGTAGCCGCTGAAACCTTCTCGAGAAAGCTCCTCTGGGTTATCTTTCAGGTGTGCTAACAATAGCTACAACTGAAATCGTGAAGTAGAAACAATGGAGTCGCTACAGTGGAGTCGCCAAGTGCACAATAGAAATCTTTAAGGGATCTGATGTCTGATGCACCTTCAGAATCAAAGGCTCAATGTCGTTCTACCCAGGGAAAATCTTCAACTTCCTCCCCGACAACGACGCCAGAAATGTTGGTGACGAAAGTCACTCCTTGATTGCAGCTGGAGCAGAGGCTGACGTCGATGAATTTTTATGTCACGATAGTTTTAATGCGTGATCAAATGGGTAGAGACTCGGGAAGATATCAATCAAACTCAGGGACTGGGTCCGACATGCGAGGAACAAAGGAGGTCTTGATCTAACTTCAGTCAGTGGGTTGATTTGAAAATGAGCAGGTTGAAGACCTGGTGAGAAGAGTGGACAAACTACCTCAGGCAATAGGCCTTTCAGTAATTTGTAGAAGAAAATATCTGAATGTGAGATCCTCCAGTTCAGAGATTCGGGAAACTGAAAGGGGGGACTTGACTGGATTCTCCAATTCCAAGTCGTTCAGTGCTAAGAAAATCACAGGGACCGATTAGAAACAATGTGACTGTTACAACGATAAAACTCTAAATCATCCTATAACAGTTACAACTCGACTGGATTCTCCAATTCCGAGCCGTTCTAATATAGTGTAAACACAGACACGAAAGAAAAATTGACATTCATAAGACAAGAAGTCTCAAGAGTCCAGACATAACCAGAAAAACAGTGCTTCATTAAAGTTTACCACCGGGAGCCTTGCTCAACCATCGATGCTTTACAAAATAAAAAGAATGAGTCTATATACTCAGAAAATTTGCCTAACAATGGCGTGCTCAGTCATCCACGGCTTGGTGTCCTTTTAGCTGAATTCGGACGGGTATTCTTTGTCAGACGCCACCTTAACTACGCATGGATCCTACAGGAGGAGTAGCTGAGCCATTAAGTGTCGAACTAGCGTGTGCAGACTTCCTCCGGCTGGTCGAAGACTTGACATGGTGGAAGGACTTCCAAGATACATATAGAAGGCCATGAGTGATGGAAATATTAATGGTCCTTCTCTACACCCTAATGTAGACTCCACCTCCCACCTTCAATTTGTGGATGAAACTCTCGTAATGGGAGTTCCCATGGTCAGAGAAGATACTAATTTTAATACTTTCCTATATACCTTCATTAAGGCCTCTGGATCACTCATTAATCAGACTAAATCCCCAATTTTATTTTTCAACACCCCTTTGTCTATTCAACAAAACATCACCCGAATCATGGGATTCCAAAGGGGGAATCTTCCCTAGAAATATCTAGGGGATCCTTTGTTTGAAAAGTATTTAAAAAATATTTCTTGGGAGGATCTATTGGCCAAATTCAAAGCTAAATTTTCCAGTTGGACATTTCACTTTCTCACCCTTTGGGGAAGGATTTTCCTTATCAAATCAATGTTGCACTCTATGTCCCTTTACCTTTTATTTTTCCATGCACCCCCCATGAAAATCATTAAATCCATCTGTTATTTTCATATGTATTTCCTTTGGGGGGATACAAAGAAGGAACAAAAATGGGCTTTGGTAGATCGGAATAAACTATGTGTTTTGAAATTAACCAGAGGCCTAGGCATCAAAGACCCATGATCATGGGGAAATCCTTAAAAAAAAGACTTGGTGGAAATGGATAAAATGGAAAAATGAACTATGGGAAAAGATATGGAGAGATAAGTAAACTACTAATATTCCTAAAGAGGCATTCATAATGGAAGGTGAACATAACAAATATTTGATCTGGAATAATTCCTAGAGCAATAGAGACTTGGTGCAAAACCATTGCTTATGGGAAATTCAAAAGGGTCACTTAATGCTATTTTGGGATGGTGCCTAGCAACAAGAACCCATATATAACTTACTAATAAGTTATTAATTATTATTATATTATTATTTAGTTTAAAAATCAATTAATTTCTGTAGGTTTTTAGACAACCAACCTAGGTTAAAATCTTTAAAACATCCTGCACAGTAACTATTAATTGAATGAGATCAACATGCTATCAATTGACAATTAGTACTGATGATGAATCCTGATTCAGATTCGAAACATCGACAAAAATGACACCAACTGTGGATTATACGGCAAACAAATTTGAAAATATTTCATCATATCAAATCTTTCTTGATTGATAAGGGTTGGACAAAAGTCCATCATTATTGGGAGTGTTAGTACTGGTTTTGTTCTAGTTGTTAGCATGCATCATGATCAAGATTAAGAGGTAAAAATTCAAGAGGAAGAGATCAAAAGAGAGGTTTCATAGGTCACACATCAAAGAAACAAAGCATATGTCCGGGAACCAAGAAATTTACAATGAAAAACCAAGCCCTAAGGGCCTAAGACTCACTCTAAATACTCGGGTGCTTATCGATAGCACGAAAGGTGCTTATATCACCTAAAATAGTTTAAACCCCATCCCAAATAGAACCACATCATATAACCAAGGAATAAAAAGAAACCTCGGGTGGAAGTGCAGGCCCAATCATCCAATAATTGCAAGTGATCATGTTCAACGACGGAGAATGCATGTCGCATTGAAAAGGCATATGGAAGTTAACACAACATTGAGGCACAAAAATGGTTTTAGGATGCTACGTGTCAAAGAATAAATGATGTCACATGTTAAAGCCCATAAAAGGAAACCACTACCTTAGGTTTGCGACAATGGTATTCCTATCCCGTMAATATCACACACAAGCTAACTCATTGCTTGTAGGACCACTCATTCAACGCCACCTAGAGTTGACATGGTAGTCCACTTGGACACCTAGGAAGATGAAGAAGACATAATGAGACAACCATGTGTCTTTGAATACTGTTATAGATCRCCAGCTGTGGTAAGGAGTCCCATCATTGCTCTCGATCACCATGCTAGATTCAACCATACATATGTCGAGCTCGAGAAGACACTTAAGTGCCCAAATGGATTAACCTAAAACTTCCATGTGTCCCTATATTCATGTTGATGTCAACATGACTTCATCCAATTTTCGTGCATTTTTCTGATATCAAAGGCTCTAAACCATTGGGAAAAAGACAAGCATATGAAATAAAAGGCATGAGGGAAATGTTTCATGCAAGTGGGAGGATTCACTAACAACCTGCCAAATCTGTTGGAAAGGATGTGACATGTAACATGATATACAACATCACATTTTCCATCTCACGCCCCTCATTATACCCCTTCCTGCAGCCGTCAGAGTATAACACTCATTTTCCTCGACACACTACTTCACTCATGTCTCAGATCTTAACAAATTAGGCTAGGTGTGAAAATTCACGTTGCTCCCTTGACTCTCTCGCAAGACACATGTCAAGTTTCTATAATAAAGAGTAGGGAAACTAGGTCTAAACCATTCTCCAATTAATCTAGTTTCTGCTCATACAAATATCCTGATGCCCAATATAGTAGATGATGATCCACCTGTGTAGACCTTTTGCACAAAATATGATCAACAACCATCCTGGATAGAGATGTGGGGACAATTTGTTCTATTCGTCGCTATGGGTAGAATGTCCTTCTCGATTATTATTAGCACAATCGGGAAGCCATAAGGGAAAACATGAGTCTACCCTAAAGTGCAATTGTATCAATTGACTAGTCCAAGGAAACAACTCAAAATAGGATATTTCAAGACCTGACCATTGATACCCTACACCTGCAAGTAGAGGGGTCTGAGAAAAATGTGCAGGTATTCCTTTCAACTAATCAACGACCCAAATCATTCCATCGTTGAATGGGCTCACCACTATAGAGGAAGACCTCATTGATATGATTAAAAATACCCATCTCGAGGCTCAAACAAACAAAACAAACACACCCCACTAAGCACCAACATGTCATCTGTGGGGGTAGAAATGAAAAAATATGTTGAGAATCTGAAATCCATTAAGATGTCAGGTGTGGTATCAATATTTTGACAAGATGAAATTGATTTTCAAGAAGCAGTATGGGTCTGAGAAAGCAATTTTCCCTCTAAATCAAAGAAACTATAAATCGAATGAAGGAGCTCATTTGTAAGGTTTACATTTTGGGGAATCGAAGAGTAACTTATACCCGAGCTATTTTATCAAAGAACCCCTCAGACACATACCAATTTTCATGGCTGCAGGCTGCAAGAGATTCACCCCCTACATTATTCTTTAGTCTATGCTTTTTGTTTTTGTGTATGTGCTCTTGTAAAAGCCATCCCTCTCATTTTATAGATTCTTTTATAAGATCCCCATTAATAAAATCTCGAGCAATAGGTTTTATGACATGTAGAGTGTGAATTTGTGTTGTATAGATTATGATGTTGAAGTGATTTCCTTTGAATGCATGACCACTTCATGTCATTTTTTCATGTGTTTAATGATGTGCAGAGGGTACCTCCATGGATTTAAGTATATTAAAATGTTCACTGTTTGATGCATTATGTATAAAATCCCTTATTAATCCCTAGATATTGAATTATTATATTTATAGTAGGTCGGCTAGAACCCTTCACTGCACCCTTTCATCATAATTGTAACCCTTTGTCTCCTATATATATATATATCAAGGAGATGTAGTATTAGGGTACAATATTTAGAATCATATATCAAATATTTTGGGTACAATATTTATAATCAAATATCAAATATTGTGTGCATGGCACATTGTACAAGTTCTCTCTCCTGGAAAGACAAAAAATGAACAAGGTGTGGGGAAGTTACCATAAATTCCACTAGGAACATACAATTTTTCTCAGATCTATGGAATTGAAGATATGACATATCAGAGGACTAGAGAATGAAATTTCAGACTCATAAGGGCCAAAATTTTAGAGATACACCATAAGGAAGGTCAGCCAGAAGGATAGACTCCAAATTAAGGTTTTGAAAGGTACACAACTTACAATTAGCATAATGTTCTTTTGGAAGATCTGTTTCTAGTGATTCAAAATTTGTGATAAATATAGAATAGAGGAGTATTATTATTATTAGTATATATGGGTCCCAAAAAGGTGACAACACCTATTAAACCTCCATAAATCTCATCTATGACTCAAGAAGAAAATGTGGACATACATAACAGGTTGTCTAAATTGGAGGAAAAACTAAAGGATGTGAGTGACAAGTCTAATAATTGGGTAAACTCATAAATACAAATTCAAGTAATGGAAAGGAATATGGATGGTATGGAAAAAAATATGGGTTTTATGGAAAATAAGATGAAATAAAATAAGAATGACATTAAAGAATAAATACAAAATTCCATGAAGGAAATGCAAAATTCCGTGTCTTCCATGATCTTTCAAGCTCTAGATGATAGATTTCCTAAAGGAGATATAAAAATGGAAGAGACTCATGAAAATAAAGGTAGTAATCATGTTGAACAAAATGCCAATATTACGCCATTTTGAACTAGTGAATTTAACTCTAATAGTGGAGTTCATTATGGTGGGGGTCCTAAATTCAACTTTCCCAAAATTAAATTAAATAAGTTTGATGGTACAAAGGTCTTTGCTTGGGTGAACCAAATAGAGAAATGTTTTAAACTACATAATATTATGGATGATAAGAAAAGGATTCACATGGAAACCTTGAACTTTGAGATACAACCATATCGATGGTATCAATGGATAATGAAAAGGAAACCCCCTTTATATCACTACACTTGGTATTTATTTACAAGAAACTTAGAAGCACAATATGAGAAAGTTTGGGAACATGACTACTTCAGTCAATTGACAAGAATCAAGCACTTAGGTGATATTGAAGATTATAATTCAGAATTCCAAGTATTGGCCACAAGGGTGGATAACATAAGTGATGAAAACTTGTTGAAAGATTAGATGGGTGGATTCAAAAAAGACATCAAATATGATAGTTTCTTAAGAAAACCTACAAATATTGTGGAAGTTGTTAGCACATGAAATGTTCAGGAGTTAAAAAAAATTCCGACCTTAGTCCATGAAAGAGTTTTGGTGTCATGATAGTGTTCATCATCATGAAAGAAATAGGGATCATCTTTGTGTTGATGGGCATAAGTGGCACACCATCAATTGGAAGGTCAAATCCAGACCAGGGTTGTCTAAATAACCCAAGCCGTTTGGAATGAAATGATACGACAGGTTTAATGGCTTTGTTGGCCAACTAAAGTCCTAAAAATAATAAAAGAAAAGAAACTAATCTATAAAGCTATGATACTAATAATATAATAATTACGAAAGTTCAAATGGAAACATGAATATGTGCATATGATTATAAACAATTTATGTACATAGTACAAGATTTACTTGACATCTTGCGTAACAGATGTTTTTGAAATTGTTTATGAAAGAGATAAAGAAAGCACATACATTTTTCTATTTTCTTTTGAATATATAAATATCTAAAACTAACAAATGCTAAACAAATATAATTGAAATAAGAATAGTCAAACAGTCAAAGCTAATTCAAGTTGTTCTTATTTCATTAATAAATAATTTAACTAAATAATAAGTAAAATAACTTGTAACTAATAAACTAAGCTGGATTTATCTCCCCGTGTAATTCAAGCTCTTGACTGTCCTGCGTATCAGGAAAACCTGTAACATAACAGAGCTAATACTCCCAGAACAAACTCAAAGATGCATTGGAGAAAGATTATAACAACATAAAGATAAATATACAGATCTGATGACCTTATGATAATCAATACTTATAAAGAGAGGAAACTCAATTCAAAGCATTAATGTGATCCATCATTTAATATTTAGAATAAATCGATAATAATTAAATGACAGATTGATCACAGATGTAAAAGGGAACAACACATTACATACATAATCAAAGTACTTAATAATATGAAATACCATACGATAACCAGACTAAAGCTGTATCAAACGTAATAAGATTTCATAAGATGAAAGAAAAAACATAATAGGGTAAGCGTCACACAAGTCTAAAGCCAAATAGTGAACAACTTCTCCATATCAGTCTTCAAAATCATATGTCCATAATGTATCCCAGTAAAAGATATGTTCACTACTAACATTGAGCACTATTTAAACTAGTTTTGGATTCACAAACTCTTATCATGCAAGATAGAGTGTAATCCCCAAAAAATAGATTTATTTTTACAAAAATAATACAACATGAAACTATTCCTGTATGAGTTGGTTTATCAACATTTATTACATAATAACAATTTTTTATCAAAATAAAAGAAATAAACTACAGAACTAAACAAATCATGATCCAAGGTAGTTTCTCCATATAAATAACACCATAATCATCATTTTCCCGTAGATAGAAAAACAAAATTGATATTTAGAAATAATGTCAACTAACCTTCAGAAATAGATAAGCTACAAGATTCCGAAGCTAGTTTAAAATAGTAAAAATAAAAAATAAAAATCTATTTATTTTATATTTTCAAACATAAACAAACTACTATTTACTATTTCAACAATTTGACAAATCCAAATTTATGATGATGAAATTTGTTTAGTTTTTTAATGATCATATTATTAGGCTGCTTAATCCTCTTGTTTGTAAAGCTCGAACCTGAGTTACCCTGTTTCTTCTTTTTTTTGCGAATTTTCTTAACAGTTGGTTTGTCAATAAAAGATTGACTCGGATCGATAGTAGGGGTAGGACAAATACTTTCTTTCAACACATCCACTACTCGTTCCAACGAATTTTTGGGTGAAAAATACATCATGTTTTTTTACCCATGGGGGTTTGCAAAGAAACAAACATAGATTCATTAATTTCACAGTCATTATGTGAATCGAAACCTTGACTTTGGGTCATGGAATTATTATAAATGGGGTTTAGATTAGAAAAAAGAGGTCATTCGACTATTTTTTTAGGTTGGGAAAAATTGTTCTGACTCAGGAAGCTTTCCTAAGTATCCCCAATCTGAGCTAAAAGTGAAAACAACAAAATTAGTATGAGACCAAGACAGAGGATTTAAACTCCGCTTCTGATAAATTTTAGACATTTTACACAGACTCATGAACATGTAGAAAGTCATTTATAACTTGAAACCCCCCAAAAAACCATCAACAGGCTTGAATCTCTGAGCAAAATAAAAAAAAATGCTTACCTCAATCGCAACATAAATTCTGATATTTTTCCCTCCAAATAACAAGACGTATCTTTGAAATGGTCTAGTTTCTGGAAAACAATGCTCTCGCAGAAGGTAAATGACCCCATTTCCGAAATGGGTTTCTGACGGTTTCCGCAAATTATTAACCTTTTGCCCATACAACCTCCCGCAAAAACATGTCTCAGGTATGCAATTACGGGTTTAAAAATAAAATAAACTCAGAGTCATTTGGTTCAATTCGAACCACAAGAGCCATGGTCACTGTCAAATAGACATAGTAGATATCATGGGAGGGAGGCTTAGGCTTCTAATAAACGAGTAGAAGAGAGATGTCTGTGCTAAATAACAAGGCCCAAAAACTGTGAAGTTTGGAGACTGCCATAGCTTGATAAAATGAGTTTGGGAAAACGAAAAAAACTAGAGGGCATGCAGAACTATGAGACATTACCAATAATAAATATCAAACCCTCCACCAGTATCAAATGCCAATTTGAATAATGAATGATTTCATTAATGCACATGACAACATGGTGAGGTAAAGTCGTGGGTATATCGGACCAGTACCAAGCGACATGAATATTGATATGACTGTTGAGAGCATGAAACCCATGTCAATGTTAATCCAATGTTTTGCACATTCATACATTTCACAAATTAAACCCAAATGATCCACCATAGAACCAATTAAGTCATGATAGCCATAATACATAAAAAATGTGATGGTGAATTAATCAATGAGTTTATAAAAACTTGCAGCTTGGCAACATGTGGGTGTCCTCAAGGTGAAATTTCTTAGGTAGAAAATATAACTACAGAATCCAAACCAAGTTTTATTTAAATTCATGCTTACAGTCATGAATTTTAAAACAAAACAAAAGAAAAATTCAAACGAAAAACTCAATAATATAAGTTTAACCCAATCATCGCCTCGAAGCCCAAAAAACATATGCATTTATAAATGTAAGGAGGTGGCAGCTATCACAAATATATAATATCTTTGTGATAATTTTAATTCTGATAAAAATCGATAGAATTGGTGGCTGCCAACAATGGAAACACGCTAGGCGAAGTAGTGATCTCTGCATCACCAGAAAATTTATGTCAGGGGCTCAGATGAAATAAATTTTTAGAAACAGTTAACAACAGATCAAGCATTCCAATCATAACTCAAAAAATAACGCATTTTAGCATTGGATGTATTTCTGTCCAAAAATGTAATCTGGTATCTTATTTAGATTACGGGTGTAGCGATGTTTATACAAATAACTTTGATATCGTTGATAGGGCCACTGCTGCCAACAGGAATCCATAGACTTGGCAGGGATGTCATTTAACCCACTCTAGTACCTCTATCCTATCCAAGATTCGTTCATTCATGATACAAACATCTTCACACTTGATCAAATTAAAAGACATACCTGAGAATCTTCTCAAACCTGGCATTACTTTGCTGCCAGCAGGCCTGTTCAGTACCTCGACGAAGTTGCCTTGGTATCATGAGTGCATTTACCCACTGCCAACAATCTTGTTCAGTGTCCCGACGAGTTTGCAAACACTTCCCACACATTATAGTGATTTCAACTCTCTAGAATTTACTTATAATTTCCAAAATCTTCATGATATTCAAGAGAGCGGGGTGATACTGAAAATCTAATAGCTTGGTAATGAAAAGTTTGATCATTTACAAATTATTTTTTTGTTTTGATGACTTCCATCATGATCTGGGAATTTAGATTTCTGTTAAGAAATCATCTCTAGGACAGGGAAGCACACTGAGTTGTTCTCATTAAAACATGGGCGGTGTTAGAAGTTTGTTAAGGATAATTGCATCTTCCTGTGATTTTAATGAGAAACCAAGAACACTGTTTGAACATAACCTTACTTCCACCGATCTGAGTTTAACATTTACTACTAAGGTGCTTGAGGTGTTATCAACTACTGCTAATGCATAAGAATTCCGATTCCATTCAACAAATGAAATGGCGATTTAGACATAATTATTTAGAAAAAAAATCAAAATCGAGCAAAATGAAAAGAACCGAAATTAAAAACAGAAAAGAAAATTAAAAAATATTTACAAAGGGGAAAACCTGATTTACTCAGGTGAAGTGCTTTTTAAGAGAGACTAAAAGAAAAAAGAAAACTCCTTATTAAGTGCAGTCCTACTAGTGACACTTTGGGTCGGGGTTGAATCGACAGTTCAAATTTACTTGTCTCTTTACTTTTCATTTAAAATTTTCATGATGATACCACGTTCTTGAAAAAAATAATTCAATGAAAAACAGAGAGAAAAAGATTTAAAGTGGACTTCCCTGACAACATTCATATTATGGTTCCCTTGGTGTTCCCACTTGTGTTTGTAACTGCATCATTACAAAGAGAAACAATGAGAAATAAAACTAAAGGAAATCTAATCCTAAACCTACTCTAACTACTAAATAGATCAAAATGCTAAGTAAAATCATATTTCTAGTGCAACCACAAGAGCATCTTCAATCCTGCAAGGCATATAAAATCGAAAATCAGAATAAAAGAATGTAGTATTTGCAGATACAAAAGAAATATTTCATTCTTACCTCCTATATATTCATTTAAAAACAAGGCAAGAACAACCTTACCATTTTTTTTGAAACTTCATTATATATGAATCCTCCAACCATTATGAAATCTTGTCGTGATATGTGTCATAATGGCATGGAAGAATGTAAGTATGTTTGGAAGACTTGTCAATATTATGGGGACCTAACATTAGCTTCAGCCAAGGCCGAAGTGCCCCATCCTCCTGACAATTCTCCAAGTGTTCATTTATTCCTTCATATGGAGGATCTAAAAGAAGTATGTCATGCTTACTTCCTAGATATTTAGGTAGAAACAAAGTAAGCACAACTTTAGCTTTATTATAATTTTTTTTTATGACTTTAAGCCATTCTAAGATCCTGTCATAAAAATTAAGATGCAAAATATGACTTTGATGAAATGGATATATCAATGGGGAACACATCATAAGAGGATTCATGACATCAATTATATCATTGATTTGAGTGCTTCCTTTGATGAGGTTGATCGTTTCAAAATGTGAAGCATAAACATTAAAATTCGAGCTAACTAAAGAAAGAATATGCAATGTAGAATGCTTGATCTCCATAAGAGAGAGTGCATTGTATTTTTCAAAAATAAATCATGTAATATCATCTCGCAACATGTGTTTTTCCCATGAAAGTGAAAGAGTGTCAAATCCGACTTCAAAAATGTTATGTATGGAATTAATTTCACCAAATCTTAACATATCGAAAATATCTGATTGTGATGGAAAAGAGTAAGATACCGTAGGTAAAGTATCATCTCCATCGAAATCTAAGAAGATATTGAGATATAAAGAGTAAAAGGAATCATAAATGAGCACATAAAAATAATCTCTTGAGATATGATATTGAGCAATGGTATTCTCAAGACATTATTCTTCACTTTCCTTAAAACTTTCACTCTGTTTTGGTGATAAATTCTTCAACATAATATGATCATCTAGATTTGTCTCCTGTATGATAGATAATTCAAAACTTTCATGAAAAACATCTAATCTTTCCTGTGGATAAGGTATGATTTGTAGATGAGGGTTTAAGATTTCTTAATTGCAGATCTACATCTCTAATAAGTTTCATTGGAATGTTAGAAAGCTTAAGATCGTTTTCATTACCTAAGTGTTCTTCAATAACTGAATTTAAGTACTGATCAGAGAAAGAGTTAGAAGAATGAGGAAATTCACCTTGACCCAACATCGAATCTTCTTCCACAATGGTCGAGGACTGAAAATACAATGATTAAGAGGAAAAACCAATTTGATTGTTAGTAAGAACCTTTTCAATAGATTCTACCTCCCTTGCTTGTTCAAAATTTTCGGATGAATTCCTCTCATCCCGTGAACAAAATTCTTCTCGCAATTGAGTGATAGGATTTTTAACTGATTCATCATTCGCGATTGAATATGACTGGATGAAAGGGACGCAAGCCTCATAGAGGATATTTAGTACAAATGAAATTTCATAAAGATTAAATTTATAGAGAACATGATGGATTCTTGTTGAAAAGCCTTCTCGAGATGGATTGTCATTGATTCGTAAAGTATGAAATTCTTCACATAATTGATTGTAATCATAGTTTTCAAAAGCATCTAAAAATTCCTCTACAAATTGAAACCAAGAAAAAATGTGATATGTTTGAAAAGACTCAAACCAATGTTTAATCCAACCCCTAAAAGTAAAAGCAAACAATCTGCATAAAACCTTTAAATCAGAAATATCATGCTTGATGCATTTACACCAAAACTTGTTAATATGGTATTTAGCAGATACATCCCTCCCACCATCAAAGGTGAGTTTGGACAAGTGAGAGACTGTCTCGTTGGGAATATCAGGTAATGAGAAGTGGAAAGCATGTTCCAACACAGTGATTCGGGGAGCCATGGGGAATTAACTATATTTGAAATAAAGACTCCCGCAAGGCAAACTTATCAGTATGGTCTTTCTTCTAGTGCCATTTTTTGAGGGACGTAAGTGACACACCGTCAACTCGAAGGTCAAATCCAGACCGGGGTTGTCTAAATAACCCAAGCCGTTTGGAATGAAATGACCCGATGGGTTTAATTGCTCCGTTGGCCAACTGAAGTCTTAAAAATAATAAAAGAAAAGAAACTAATCTATAAAGCTATGATACTAATAATATAATAATTACGAAAGTTCAAATGGAAACGTGAATATGTGCATATGATTATAAACAGTTTATGTACAAAGTACAATATTTACTTGACATCTCGTGAAACAAATGTTTTTGAAATTGTTTATGAAAGAGATAAAGAAAGAACATACATTTTTGTGTTTTCTTTTGAATATCTAAAGATCTAAAACTAACGAATGATAAACAAATATAATTGAAATAAGAATAGTCAAACAGTCAAAGCTAATTCAGGTTGTTCTTATTTCATTGATAAATAACTTAACTAAATAACAAGTAAACTAACTTGTAACTAATAAACTAAGCTAAATTTATCTCCCCATGCAATTTGAGCTCCTGACTGTCCTGCGTATGAGGGAAACCTGTAACAAAACAAAGCTAATACTCCCAGAACAAACTCAAAGATGCATTGGAGCAAGATTATAACAACAGAAAGATACATATACAGATCTGATGACCTTATGATAATCAATACTTATAAAGAGAGGAAACTCAATTCAAAGTATTAATGTGATCCATCATTTAATATTTAGAATAAATTGATAATAATTAAATGGAAAATTGATCACAGATGTAAAAGGGAACAACAAATTATAGACATCATCAAAGTACTTAATAATATGAAATACCATACGATAACCAGGCTAAAACTGTATCAAATGTAATAACATTTCATAAGATGAAAGAAAAAACATAATAGGGTAAGCGTCACAAAGGTCTAAAGCCAAATAGTGAACAACTTCTCCATATCAGTATTTAAAATCATGTCCATAATGTATCCCAGTAAAAGATATGTTCACTACTAACAGTGATTATTTAAACTAATTTTGGATTCACAAACTCTTATCATGCAAGATAGAGTGTAATCCCCAAAAAATAGATTTGTTTTTAAAAAAATAATACAAGAAGAAACTATTCGTGTAGGAGTTGGTTTATCAACATTTAATACATAATAACAAAGTTTTATCAAAATAAAAGAAAGAAACTACAAAACTAAGCAACGCATGATCCAAGGTAGTTTCTCCATACAAATAGCACCATAATCACCATTTTCCTGTAGATAGAAAAACAAAATTGATATTTAGAAGTAATGTCAACTAACATTCAGAAATAGATAAGATACAGGATTATGAAGCTAGTTTAAAATAGTAAAAATAAAAAATAAAAATCTATTTATTTTATTTTTTCAAACATAATCAAATAAAAAAATAAACAACTATTTACTATTTCAGCAATTTGACAAATCCAAATTTATGATGATGAAATTTGTTTAGTTTTTTCATGATCATATTATTAGGCTGCTTTTTTGTAAAGCTCGAACTTGAGTTACCCTGTTTCTTCTTTTTTTTTGCGAATTTTCTTAACAGTTGGTTTGTCAATAAAACCTTGACTCAACTCGATAGCAGGGGTAGGAGAAATCCTTTCTTTCAACACATCCACTACCTGTTCCAACAAAGTTTTGGGCGAAAAATACACCGTGGTTTTTTACCCATGGGGGTTTGCAAAGCAACAGACATAGATTCATTAATTTTACAGTCATTATGTGAATCGAAACCTTGACTCAGGGTCACAGGATTATCATAAATGGGGTGTATATTAGAATGCAGAGGTGCATCGACTTTGTTTTCAGGTTGGGAAAAATTGTTTCGACTCAGGAAGCTTTCCCAAGTTTCTCCAATCTGAGCTAAAAGTGACAACAACATAATTCATATGACACCAAGACAGAGGATTTAAACTCCACTTCTGATAAATTTTGGACATTTTACGCAGACTCATGAACAGGTAGAAAGGAATGTATAACTTGAAACCCCCCAAAAAACCATCAACAGGCTTGAATCTCTGAGCAAAAAAAAAAAAAAAAAACGCTTACCTCAACCGCAACATAAATTATGAGATTTTTCTCTCCAAATAACGAGACATATCTCTGAAATGGTCCATTTTTTGGAAACAATTTCCACGTGGAAGGTAAATGACCCCATTTACAAAATGGGTTTCTGACAATTTCCCCAAATTATTAATCGTTTGCCCATAAAACCTCCCGCAAAAACATGTCTCAGGTATACAATTACGGGTTTTTTTAAAGAAAAACTCAGAGTCATTTGGTTCAATTCGAACCACATGAGCCATGGTCACTGTCAAATAGAAAAAACATATATCATGGGAGGGAGGTTTAGGTTTCCAATAAACGAGTAGCAAAGAGAGGTCTGTGCTAACTAACAAGGCCCATAAACTACGAAGTTTGGAGACTGTCATAGCTTGATAAAATGAGTTTGGGAAAACGAAAAAAAACCAGAGGGTGCATAGAAATATGAGCCATTACCCATAATGAATATCAAACCCTCCACCAGTATCAAATGCCAATTCGAATAATGAATGGTTTCATTAATGCACAGGACAACAGGGCGAGGTAAAGTTGTGGGTATATCAGACCAGTACCAAGCGACATGAATATTGATATGACTATTGAGAGCATGAACCCCATGTCAATGTTAATCCAATGTTTTGCGCATTCATACATTTAACAAATTAAACCCAAATGATCCACCATAGAACCAATTAAGTCATGATACCCATAATACATAAAAAATGTGATGGTGAATTAATCAATGAGTTTATAAAAACTTGCAGCTTGACAACATGTGGGTGTCCTCAAGGTGAAATTTCTTAGGTAGAAAATATAACTACAGAACCCAAACCAAGTTTTATTTAAATTCATGCTTATAGTCATGAATTTTAAAACAAAACAAATGAAAATTCAAACGAAAAACTCAATAAGATAAGTTTAACCCAATCATTGCCTCGAAGCCCAAAAAGCATAAGCGTTTATAAATGTAAGGAGGTGGCAACTATCACAAAGATATAACCTCTTTGTGATGATTTTAATTGTGATAAAAATCTACAGAATTGGTGGCTGCCAACACTTTGGTATCCTAAACCATGGCCATTTTAAATATTGTTATACCAAAGAAACATATTACAGTTTCCTCTTGCAAAGAACAACATTATCCACTGCCAACCCTGCACTGTGAATTGTCGACACATTACAAATATGCGTTGCAAATGCGTGTTTCAAACTCTCTGTTTTCTTGATA
This sequence comes from Picea sitchensis, assembly GCA_010110895.2. Lineage (NCBI taxonomy): Eukaryota > Viridiplantae > Streptophyta > Pinopsida > Pinales > Pinaceae > Picea > Picea sitchensis. The sequence goes on from SNQJ01S0086764.1 coordinate 142,298, forward strand.
GATCAAACCATTTTCAGTTGAGATTCATATAGGTCCGAGATTTTAACCTGTCAACTCATATTTTTCTCCTCAGACATGGAAAATATTGCAATCTTTTCATAAAAACCTAGTTCAATTCACGTTGCAAACTGGCCCTGCGAACTTAACCATTAGCGCTGCAAACCCTTTGTTTTACACAGAGTTGCTTCAATTCTGCCTATATGCATCCTCATCCAAGTTGTATTTATGTTCTACTTTTCTCACCTCCTACTTGAAGCATGTTCATCCTCCAACTAGTTTTGTGCATACAATTACAACTTAAGTGATGATTTTGGGTCTTGAGCTAAATTTAACATATTCATATGATTTCTCCAAGGCTACTTCATGTTTCAATAGGTTTGTAGAAGGTTATGCAAGGTTTTTCCCAACTTTTTATGCAATTTTTAAAATCTTGGAATCATTTTGGACATAAAAAGGCACCTAAAGGAAAGTTCGCAGCGCGTGCTATCAAAGGCGTCGCGAACTGGTAATTTGGGTTAGTTTGTAACAATTAACACACAATAGAGTCATGTTTTAATCATAAATTTTAAATGCCGATTTGGGTTCTTCTGGAATTTTTTTGTGGATATGAATCATAATATCATGGACTTTATTACCAAAAATCATCCTAACCCAGTTCGTCATTTGGGATAAAAGTTGAAATCATCACCTATAGGAAAGTTCGCAACACACACTGTCAACGACACTGCAAACTCTAATAGTTTGATAAATTCGAGCTATGGGAGGGATGCCAACTATTAGGGAAGGTTTGAATGGTTTCCTACGATGTATTTGGACATGAAAGACATGTGTTCTATCACTAGATCAAGCAACATGATCTGTTTCAAAAAGCATTTATCAGAATAGACAAGATCCAAAAAAATAGGAATTTGTTATGTTTTTGTTGGAATTTTTTGTAACAGACTCCTAAATGGAGGAGGATCCTATGTAGTTCCTTGGCTTCGACCTACTTAGAGTAGAGACAGATCATTAAATATATATAAAGGGGATTTTTATAAGGAAAGGGTTGGATTCATGATCAAAGAGGGGAGAGAAACTCTTATCTTTAGTCTCATACTGTAACATAGTTTTCCTGATGTATGTACCAGACTCAAGAATCTTTAATGGTGAAAAATCAGTGTTTTTACTATCGTCATTTATGTTCTATATCACTTTGGTATTAGTCTCCGGTGAATGGTTCATCATGATGTGTGCTTCTTTATTACAATAAATGATTTATTGTTGGTATTTTATGCAAGTTAATCAAAGTGTTTTTCTCTTTGGATTAATAAGTTCTTATTCAAATGAGTTTTCTTCCATATGTGTTCTAGAAATACCTGATGTAACCTGATACACATTGTTCACTTTCCTTTCTAAGTCTTCTATCTTTCATTTATATCTTTTAACACTGATTTTAAGCTATTCAAAGCCTTGCTTGCTGGTGTGTATTTCATGGAAGGTTTTGTGATTGACATCATAAATTGAGTTTCACATCCATTTTCCACACCTTTTAACATATTATTATTCACATTCTTATGGGTATTAGGCTTACATCTACATTATTCTTGGTGTGAATTATAGTGATAACATTTTTGGTGCTGTTTCCGGGGACAAAGTTGAATATCTTCCCTGGGATGTATGACACATATTACTACCAGTTCTTGAGGGTGAGAAAGGATTGGTGACAGATCAGACTGTAAATTTCCACCATGATGACTCCACACATTTGAATAAATTTCTAGTGATTCAAATCAAGTTACAAGAATCCACTGAGGAATGAGTTCAAATATAAAATGGAAGGAAGACACAAGAAATCCATGTATCAAGATATAAGTTTTCTTCAAGAGATCATATTCTTTTTTATCAATTCTTTCCTGTCCTTTCCTTGATATATCATGAGAATAATCCTTTTCTTTGTTTACTCTAATGACCATAAGCCTACTACTGTATATACCTCTTTGAAAGAAGAAGGTATGCATTCTTCTTACATAGTTGATGTTGACCCTAGTCCTTCATCTAAAACATATGAGAAATTTTTTTGTATTCAAATCCTTCCTGAACATGATCAACCCTATAACCATGTGAATGATACAACTAATTCACCACCTTATTTTATCATAGTACCATCTGTTGAAATAATGTAACTGCGAAGAGTATTCTTATTGTTATTGATATATTATTTATAGGATTAATCCCCATTGTGGATTAATCATGTTGGTAATTGTATTAGGACCAAATCCCCTTTTGCGGATTGGTCAACAGACAATTATAATAGGCAATATAAGAAGTCGACCCTACCAGTGAAGAGACACTTCACACATGCCAGAACTTGTATAAATAAAGGAGGCTAGTGCCTCATTTGAACATAAAACTCACTTGCTCATTCTCTTATGAGGCAAGTTGCAATTACCAGAGAGAGGAGAAGAAGAGTGGCGCATCTCTTGGGGAGGACTATCTGTATTGGTTTGAGTTATCTCTTGAAAATTGTATAAGCTATTTATGATAAGGAAGTTTTTGCTAGGTTTTCTTCCCCTAGAGGGTTTCCCAGGATAAATGTTGTGTCTCTTGTGAATGTGTATTTCTTAGTGATCTTGTTCTTATGATGCTCTTATCTATTGAAATGTAAATAACTATAATAATGGCATAAACATTAACATGGTTTCAGAGCCAACCTAAAGGAAACATATTTCGCAAGAGAAAAACGTCACTATTGCAGTACCTGCAAATTAGGGTTTTTCAAAAGTGAAGCTTTTCAGCTCCAAAACCACCTAGAAATCTATGCCCTCCCCCAAGGATCATTTTGGCACTTAGAGTACACCTTTTTAGTGGCTAGATCTCCCGGAAAGTGAAACCCTAGTTTCACAAAGTACTAGAAAACCAGAAAACCAGAGTACCAGAAGTACCAGAAGTACCAGAGTACCAGAAGTACCAGAAAACCAGAAGCACCAGTCCAGAAATCC
>SNQJ01S0086765.1:0-13404 GCA_010110895.2 Picea sitchensis
GGTGGAGCCTAGGGTAATTTCAAAGTATATCTGGTGGAGCAAAGTTTATATATATATGCAAATTTAATTTCAAATTATATCTGGTGGAGCCTAGGGTAATTTCAAAGTATATCTGGTGGAGCAAAGTTTATATATATATATATATATATATATAAACTTTGCAAACTTCAAAATAAATAAAATATATATATTTCAACCACAAAAAGCTTCAAACTCCATGACCTCCACAAGACTTGGTCTTCTTAAACCTCCAAAAGAGTTGATCTTTTTTTTTTAAACAATATTTTGAATATATGTATATATGAAAATAAAAAGCAAGCGAAAAACTTCTTTTTTTTTAATTTTGTTTAAAAGAAAAATGTACACCTTCACGGTTTTCAAAAAACAGTGACATGGGATTTTCACTTAGTCTCGGTGGCTTGACAATATTTTACAGACTATTTCACTTGCCTTCACAAGAGTCCTCTGTAAACAGTCGAACTGGCTCTTTCTCTATGTGAGTTCGACTTGGCACAAAAAACCATTGACGGCCTTCACCTCATGATCTCCTCTGCAAACGGACGGTTGACCTACCGGTGTTTCTTTTCTCTGCAAAAACATAAGTTGCACTAGAAAACCCTTATTTTCTCTGTGCAGACATAAGTTGCACTAGAAAACCCTTATTTTCTTTGTGCAAACAGAAGTCACACTAGAAAACCCTTCTTTTCCCTTTCCTTTGCACACAAAAAATGACTCAACACAAAACCCTCTCTTAAACTTGGTTTCTCTTCCTCTTCATGTGAAAAATGATCAGAAGACTGGAACCCTCGACTTAATTTCACTATCATTTTGCTCTTCTCGGTGTGGGAAGGCACAATGAAATTTAACCTCTTGAGTTCTCTTCGACTGAAGGCTACATTCATCACCAATCGCCTCTTCCTTCCACAGACCAAACACCAACCTTCACTCTGATACCACTTGTTGGTATTCAAGAGCCTGAAACAACAACTAAATACAAGAAATATGAAAATCAAGACAAATCAATCACATAGTTAACACACGAGATTTACTGGCCATGATAAGTCTATGATTTCTCGGATTTTTAAAATTCATATTTTGAAATAAGTACAAGGGAAGAAGCGGCTCTGGAGAAAAAATCAATCTAGGGTTTAACAGTCGCAGTCTCAGCAACAACCATCATGGTTACCAAATGGGGAGGGAATGGAACCCCCTCCTATAAGAAGGTAGTGGTGGACAGAGGGAAAGGCCCACGAGGCGACGGTTTCAAAGAACCTTTGACAGGAACCTCGGGATCAGGATCAGAAAAGAATCAAGAGGGAACCTAAGAAAAAGGTGATCACGTGGGGGAAGAAGCTAGAGAAGCCCAGAACAGTGTGCAAGCAATGACGAACCCTAGTGGGGTAGATGGGCACAACCCGTGTAAACTTAAAAAAACAATAATACCCAAGGTTATACTGGAAGACCCCCAAATGCAACTCTTCCGGCATTAGATGAAGACGCATGCACTAATCTACAATTTCATGCTCATGTGGCCCACAAAAAAATGTTGCGCAACTAGATAAAATACCATTGGAAGCCAAGTGGAGAAGTGGAACTCCACCTGGGCTCGAAAGGATTCTTCACAACGGTCTTTATGAACCTGGAGGACAGGGATAAAGTCTTTGATGGGGGGCCATATTTCCACGCCTCAGCGGGGCTGTACATGAGTTTGTGGAAGGAAAACTTATCCCCATAGAAAGAAACCTTTAAAAATGTCCCAGCCTGGCTAAGGCTTTACTCCTTACCACTAGACTATTAGTTGTCATCCACCTTCGAAGCCATAGGGAACAAGCTCAGAAAATATGTCAATACATCGGAAGCTACTCTAAAATTCAGATATACATCCTACGCAAGGATCTACATAGAGATGGATGTTTTGGGGGTGCTCCCGGAAGCCATAAGCCTGGAGTTTAGGGATGAGGAATGGATACAAAGCATAGACTATGAGCAGGTCATGTTTTGATGCAGAAGATTTCATGAACATGGACACCTACTAAGAGAATTACCTCTCAATAAAAACAAGAAGCGGAAAACACCAAGCTAGAGCAGGATGAGAACGGTTTTGTGAAGCCAAATCAAAAAAGCAGAGGAAACAAAAGACAAGGAAAGGCCCCAACAGAAAGCAACCCGAAAGATAGGATTAGAACAGAAGGAATAGGCATGGCCAACCAAGGGAAATAAGGAGGGAAGGAAAAGACGAAAGTTAAGGAAGCGAGTGAACAAGCAACTCATGAGAACATAGAAATTCCAAGCAACAAGGGAGAACAAGGAGGTAGAACAAGTCCTATGGATGGAGGAAACGAAGATGCCAACACCCCAATGCAGGAAGCAGATGGATATTTGGAGATGACACCAAGTGAGGTAGGAACAGAAGACCTAGATCTCAGATACATTGTGGAAAGTGAAGGAATAGATCTATCGAACATACTGGAGCAATGGAAAAGGAAGGGAGTAGACAATGTGCTAGCGGAGCAAGTCGATCACATTCAATATCTCTTCCTCCTAAGGGAGGAAGAAAAATCCAAAGGGATCAAGCGCATGCATGGCGATATAGGACACCTGGGAATCATAACAAGCGATGGACAGCCACAACACTCACCCAAGAAGGCATGAAGGAAGAAAGGCAGAAAATCAAATAGTGTAGCCCTACAAGAACTAGAAGCCCTGCTGATAAACTCAGGTAAGATTAAAAATCTCTTCCCCAACTCCCCCCCACATGTTTAAATGAATATTATAATGTAGAATATAAGAGGCCTAAATATCCCAAGAAAGCAACGATCCTTAAAAATAGACTGAGTAAGGAACAACCTGACCTATATTTCATTCAAGAGACAAAATGCACTTTAGACAGAATGTAAACAATCAGTAAAAAACACTGGAGTAAGTACAAGATGTTGGTTGTCGAAAGCCAACAGATGGCGGGAGGTATCCTCACCTTGTGGAACCCGCAATCGATGAACCTGCTTGAAGTAGAAGCCACAAGACACGCACTTTCTGTTAACATGAAAATTATAGGAAACACGAAGGAAGTTCTATGCACTAATGTATATCGCCCCCAGGTGATGGAGGAAAAAAGGAGATTTCTCCTAGACGTAGAGAATCTAAAGGATCATACCTGCAACCTCCATTGGATCTTGGCAGGGGATTTCAACATCATCACTACACTTGCTGAGAAAAAAGGGGGCACCAGGAGACTGGACAGAGATGCGGAAGAATTCTCAACTTTCATTGACACAATGAAGCTTGTGTACATCAGGACCAATAATGGTCAGTTCACCTAGAACAACAAATGACTAGGTCACCACCAAGTAGCTACAAGGATAGAGAGATTTTTGGTGTCAGAATCAATCATTTTGCAGGGACTAACTTTGGACTGCAACATCCTCCCTTGGGGGGGATCAAACCACTGGCCAGTTCAACTCAAAGCTAATTTTCAAACCACACCGAAGAACAGACCATTTAGATTTGAGAAATTATGGATCGACCATCCCACCTTCAAGGAGAACATCAACCAATGGTAACGGGAGGAACTATCGGACCAAGGGACAAGGATGTTCAAACTTTATAAAAAACTCAAGTACATCAAACAAAAACTCAAGGAGTGGAACAGGGAAGTCTTTGGAGACATAAACCAGGGGGAAAAGAGTATCGAGGACAGAATGAGGAAGCTACAGGAATTGTGCATCGAAGAGGGATACACAAAGGATCGGAAAAAAGATGAGATCCAAATGACCCAAGAATGGGAAGCAAAATTCCAGTAGGAAGAAACTTTGTGGCGCCAAAAGTCCAGAATAAGGTGGCTTAAGGAAGGGGAGAGGAATACCAAGTTTTTTCATAGAAAAACTATTGCAAGAAGATCCCATAAACAAATCTTGAATATTAGGGATCAGGACGGGATCGAAAGAGAATCCCACTAGGAAATTGAGAATATACTGGTCAACCACTTCCAGGGGATAGCCCAGGAACCCAACCAAGACAGATCTGAGGCCATACAAAGAATAATTCATCACATCCCTAAGTTGGTCACGGAGGATCAAAATGTTGGCCTAAGTAAACCCATCGCAAAGGAATAAATTGACCAAGTGGTCCAAGAGATGCCCAACAGAAAGGCTCCAGACCCGGATGGCTTCACAGTGGAATTCTTCAAAGCCTGCTGGGAAGTGGTTAAGCATGACATTTACGGGGTGGTGGAGTACTCCAGGCAATTGGCATCCATCCTAAAATATTTAAATGCCACATTGATCACTCTAATCCCAAAAGAAAATGAAGCTAGGACTCCAGACCGCTACAGGCCTATATCTTTATGCAATGTAGTTTACAAGATAATCTCCAAAGTCATAGCCAATAGACTAAATCCACTCCTTCCCACACTAATTTCATAGGAACATGCGGGTTTTGTGGAAGGAAGACAAATCCTAGACAATATCATCTATGCCTATGAGATTATTCACACACTAAAAAGCCAATAAAGAGGGGGGATGATAATCCAACTTGATTTGGCGAAGGTTTACGACAAAATACGTTGGCACTACATGGCCAAGACGTTGGAATATTTTGGGGTCGAACAACACTGGATCAACTGTATAGTCACTCTGCTATCAATGACAAGCTACTCACTACTAATCAATGGAGCCCCAGCCAAACCCTTATGTCCATCCAAAGGCATAAGACAAGGGGATCAAATGTCCCCCTTCCTGTTCATTCTAATGATGGAAGGGCTAAGCAGAAGCATAAAAGCACAACTGCAGCTGGAGAAATAAAAGGCATAAAACCTTTTGAAATCTGTCCAACCTCTACACACCAACAGTTCGTTGATGATACCCTACTCCATAGCACACCCACGGTAAAGGAAGCAAAGGCCTTTAAAATAATCTTAGAAGACTTCGGGGAAGCCTCGGGAGCGGAAATTAACCACTCCAAATCCATGATATATTTCTTCAACACTAATCCAGCAATTCAACGAAATTTGGCCAACATTTTGGGGTTTGAACGTAAAACGCTCCCAACAAAATACTTGGGAATCCCCGTGATGGACATAGCCTGCAAAAATTCTACATGGGAAGGAGTTATTAGCAAACTGCAGGAGAGGGTAAAAAAATGGAGATAAAGAGCCCTAAACCTGGCCAAAAGGCTTATCCTCATCAAAACGGTTCTACAAGCAATTATAGCATATATTATGTCAATGTTCCCAACCCCCAAAGGAATCCTACAAAATGTAAGAGCCATCCAACGAGACTTCCTATGGCGAGGTGCAGAAAATAAAAAGAAATGGGCCCTGGTGGCCTGGGATAAGGTATGCAAACCAAAAAGAAAAGGCAGCATGGGGTTACAAGACCCATAAGTAACCAACGTAGCCTACGGGGCAGAGCTCTGGTGGAGATGGGTAAAAGACAAATCGGTGTAGTGGGAAAACCTCTAGAAGGCCAAGTATGCCCCGAACATCGCCGACCAGGAGCGAATTCAGTTCAGGGGCACAAGGGAGGGATCAACCATCTGGAATCTCGCCTGGTGAAATAAGAACTGGATCTAGAAACACAGCTTCTGGGAAGTCATAAATGGTAGAACAACAAGCTTTTGGGAGGACGCATGGCAACAGGAACCCAGAATGGAAAATACGGACAGGGAGGAGCTTCAATAGGAAATGACTGGGCAAGGAAAAAAAAAATCCATCATAACTGGAAACAAAGGGATGGCAATGCCAGATGGAGGATATGGGACAAAATTAATCCACAAAATAGAGCATGGATCGAAACAATAACGAAAGAGGTGGAGGAGGAATTAGGGAAAAGGAAAATTGGGGTCTCGGAAGAAGAGGACCAATTGAGGTGGGGCAAGAAAAATGGGGGTGATTCAACTTAAAAGAAGCATGGTATTACATTGCAGGCTAGGACCAAGAAAATCTAGAGAGACAGTGGGAAAAGATTTGGAAAAGCCCCCAATGGCCAAAAATCAAAATGTTCAAATGGCTAGTTCTACATAACCGAATTCTAACTTGGGAGAACCTCATGAAAAGGAGTTTCATATGTCCCTCTCACTGCCATCTCTGTCGATTCAAGGAGGAAACAACTAACCATCTCCTCGACGAATGCAGTTACACAATAGAGATTTGGGATTGGGTGGCAGGCATCTTCCACCAATCCAATAGGATTTGGGGGAACATCAATGCAACCATAAACAACTTGAATGAGGGTTACAGTGAAAATGAAATGGTGAACCTCTGTTGGAATCTAACATCGGGGATGATCATCTAGGCAATCTGGAAAGAATGAAACCGACGTATCTTCAGGAATGAAAGCATACCGACAAAAAGGATAAAGGAGGCAATAGTCTCTCAAATAAGAGAAACGGTGTAGAGCCACAAATGCAATACGGAGAATGTGAAACTCACAGACCAAGACTCTCGTATCCTGGATTTTTTCCATCTGAAATATTGGCGCAACAACATACCTGTAGGGCGCAACCCGCAACTCCAGATAGGAGCCTGTAACTGGAATCTCCCTCCGTCAGGGTTCCTCAAAATGAATTTTGACGGGGCAGTAAAAGGAAATCCGAGAGTGGCAGAGGCAGGTGGAGTGATCAGAGACAATGGTGGCAACATCATCTAACTGTACGTTGGGAGCATGGGAAAGTCAACCAACAACATGGCAAAATTTGGAGCCCTGGAACTTGGCCTTGAAATCCTAAGTCGAGAAAGGATGACAAACACCATCATTGAAGGTGAATCCACCATGGTTATCAACATGGCGAAAAGACTCCAAAATGGCACCAGAGTGAGCAAGGTTCAATGACACTAGCGCCTTGCACACTCCCTACAGAAAATCCAAGAGCATTTGAGAACTCTGAATACAATGGATTTGCACTGGATGCGCAGGTCAGTGAATGCTCTAGCGGACAGGCTCGCCAATGAGGGGGTTGACAAGGAAGGTCCAGAACTAGACGATACTTGGATCAACATTCCGAACGGGTAACTCAGAACAGACTGCAACCACCTTGCAGAAAACTATCGGGAAGGCAGTTTAAGCACGGAAGGTCACATCGAGGAGGACATCGCAAGGCCTCTCAAAAAGTACACGGGGCCCAGGAAGAATAGGGTTTCCTAACACTCTATCACCAATTATCATGAAAGATCACAATAAGCAGCAGATGGATGACCTACAGCAAGGCCATTACGTCAATAAGAGGTGTGGGGAAAGCACGATTGAATGGCCAGGCAGCAAGTCGCATTAAAATAATGATGTAAGGCATGAGGGGTTGATGATAACTAGAATCGATCCACCAAGCCAAGTACAGGTACGGAGAGCAGCACAGTCAAATCACAAGCGATCAAGGGTAGTGATCCCATAGGGACAAAGGACGACCCATCATGATCATACGAACCTTAACAGAAAAATTGATGAAAGCACTCATCACCACGAGCAAAACAACACTGAAAGGACAGGCTCGCATAGGGAAAAGGTCAATAAGAAGAGGGATAGCAGACATAGACGCAATCAAAAGGACCGCAATAGCAGGGATTATTACAAAGTCAATGGTAGGGAAAGGGAGAATCCCTGTGAAGTGAGGCAGGGGTTGAGTAACCAGAACAGGAGCTGTGACAGGCAAAGGGGGATGGTGTGACTAAAGCAAACGCACAGGAAAAGGAACCCCCCTGGGAAGTAAGTCTCGAACAGTTTGCGGCGGTTAACAAGAATGGAATGGGTCGCGAAAGATGCAGAGGGCACCTTCCAAACTCTGGTTGCGCTGAAGGGGAAGGAAACCATAACTCGGTGAGAAAAGGATTTAAAGAATAAGTGCAAAGGTAAAGTGCAGGATGCATTGGTATAGGAAGCGGACTGGGTAATTGATCCAGGGACCACACAACCCAAGGAAACCCTCTACCACAAAACGGTGGAGATGGATTGGCTAACTAAGATGATGATCGGGAAAGTGATTTCAGAAAGGGAAGAAGCCAGGCAGGAGGATAACAGGGAAAACAAGACAATTTTGGACGAGATCTTGCGTCGCATCAGCAGTCTGGAAACTATTAGCAATATGTTAGTAGAGGTAGAGAAGGACCAAAAATGAAATATGGAGCGGTTGGCAGCCCATTTCCACCTCTACCTACGCTATTTCCATCACATGGACATCACGCTTGCCGATGGAAATGGTGTGCCATCTCAAATCAAGAAGACTCGCACGACCTCCTAGAAGGAAGATAACAAGAGCCAGGCGGATGGTGGGAAGGAGCACCCCTAGGTGCAGAAATACTTCATAGTTCCGGATTAATTATTTGGTAGTATATAGGCAGTAATTCCAGGCTTTTTCAGGTTAGCTCATATATCCTTCATGCTCTAGTTTAGGGGGATGTTTTAGTCTCTTCTTTTATGTATGTGTTTTTCTCAAACTGAACATGAAAGGTCTGGTATGGTTTCCCATGGTGGCAGACTAGGACCATCCCTCATTACTATCAAATTGCGTAACTAGGGACCCCCTGGTTTGGTTTCCTTCTAGGCAGACCAAGATCCCCACTTTTTGTATCATAATCTTTTCATTAATATATATTCCTACACTCACTTACAAAAAAAAAAAATCACGAGATTTACTAGGTAAAACCTTGACAGTGTTTCAAGGAAACATCCATGGGACAAGGTATCGGTATGTCTTATTATTCAAGATGGGCTTATAATCAGGCTTACAACATTACAAATGCCTCTTGGGGATTCATGGACATATATCATATAGGTTAGATTGTCACATTAGTTCAAGAACTTTCTTTGGTTACATCGGTTCATGAGCTACCAAATATTTACCATAGGTAAATTTGTATTATTACCATAACTAATTGTTGTCATAATTCCAACACAATAAAAACAACCCAAAGATATCATGCCATACCTTTTCAGTTTGTGATGATGCTTGCCAACTTAGTTTATTGGTCCCCCAAAAGTCAAAATAGATCTAGATGGTAGAATAATATATTTTATGCTCTCTTCCAAGCTTCTAAAAGAATATTTGTGTGGTTTTCTACACACTTGTTTTCTAGTTTCCTTTTCCTCCATGGGAATGGATTATTTTTTGGTTCTTTTCTTGAAAAAGGTGGATTGAGATAAACGTGTGCTTGTTTTTTGTCCATTGAATCATAGGCCTTCATGCTTGGGTAACTGTTGAGATACAATGGGGATAAAAATCCCTTGGACTTCCTTGCCTACCCCTTGGTCATCATATCCCATTTTCCTCATAATCTTGGAACCGATGCATCTAGTGTGTTTTTCAAATTCACCAACAAGATACTTCAGGAAGGATCATGGAAGGTGAGTTTACCATGCTTGCCTCCATCATGGCTCTAGATTCTACAATGGCAATGGAAGGGAATTTATTGGTCTCTTCAATGACTACCTGTAGCTTCTTCAATTCCTCTTCCTTCGTGCTGCCAAGTCTTAGTATAGTTGGGTAGTCATTTCGGTGAGCTTCTCCTCTTGCAAATTATCCACCTGAGAGAATTTATCCCCCAATTGCAAGAGATACAATCAGTTCTTGTTTAATTAATCCCTCGTGGTGGTGAAGGAGTACTCATGTTTGGCAAGTTATTTTTCTAACTCGTCTACTTTTCCCCTCCAATACCAACTTTCCTCTTGGATCTACTATTGGAGTCTCTTAACTCTACCAACTTATCTTTCTTCAAATATTTTTCCATGGCAACTAATTCAAGGTCTCTAATGAACTTTTTCTGATACCATATGATCTGTAAATGGTACACATATGGTTGGTCGGTCACATCAACATGGATACTTAGTTGAAAATTAATTATGTTTTAATTTGAATGAGCTATGTGCAAATTTGGCTCACTACTTTGTTTACTTATTTATGATGTCTAGACTAATGCACAACAATGGTAAGCAAAAAACATTGTTTTCAAGCCAATTACCAACACTCCCAGTGTCTAGAAATGGGCAATCATAACACTTTAAGAAATAACACATATTTTGTTCATTCAAATTATGTGATGTTCATAAAAGAAGAAATCCACTCTTATGAATTTGGTTCCAAACGAACTAACCTACCAAAAAAATAAATTATGGCTTTGTTTATTAACGTGACAAACTCAACATTCTAGTTTGTAATTGGAAACCCATTCTATGAAAGTTGAAGGAAATTAACAAATGAAAATATTTATAATATTCATTTGGAATTTATATTGTCTGAATGTGTCTATACAATGCACTACAACTTTGCAGCAATCATAGTTACACACAACATTCTATACCTTATCAACACTTAAATGAACCAACTTCTTCCCATTCAAAGAACCCACAATTTGCATACCCAATCACAATGTTCATTCCAACAAGGAGTACATTACATGGCTATAAGTTCACAGGTTGTTGATGTCAACATATTTTATCAACCATGAGATTAACACACAATTTGCACACTCTTTTATAATCATGTGGATGCACACTCTTTTGTAATCATGTGGGTGGTTGTGCACAATTACTATAGCTGACAAATTGGAATAAAACTATTATAACATATGGTTTTCCCACTAGAAATGCACACCAATGAATTGGTTAAAAGGGAGATTAAACTATGTTGTATGGGCATTGTCATTTAATAGAAATGAAGGCAATTAGTGCATGGGAATGCATACAAGATCGCATTACTTGATTCACAGACACAAATTATCACAATGATTAATTAGATTTGATATCGAGTCGTGAGTATTTAAAAGAATGGAATTCCAATGATTCAAGTAAACAAGTGATTCCCAACATATTAATAAATTCCCAACGTATTAATAAGTTTTATAGCTTGTCAATATATAACCAAATGACCATTGTAAATGAGTTATTGGGCTGAGAGTAATTTCTTTTAATTCACTACATTTAGGTGTTTTTAATTACTAACTCCATGATCTCACTAATAGTAAAATGAATTGAGGGAATTCGAAGAGGCAATAACATGTAGGGTTATGCACCAGGGGTTAAGAATATTAGATTGTTTTGGAATTTTATTAAGATAATTATAATTAATCAAGCACATAGAGAATAATAGTCAGAAATTTATTCCCCGGATGGAGTGTTTTCGGGCTCAGCACGTGGACAGACAAAGGGGAGTCCATCTGGCCAGACGTCCTGCCACCTGGATCCGGCTCAGACGTTCCCCCCCCCCCCCCCCCCACCACCATCACCTCATGGGATTAAATACCTCACCGCCATTCTTTGTACCTCACTCGAGGCCAGCATGCAGCACGCTCATGACATTTCTCTTTGTGGGAGATTTAAGGGTGATGGGCAGGACACTTCTGCGGTCCCATCAACAACTCAACAATGAAGCTCCTAAGCCAAAGCCTGGGCATGCCAAAGCCCATTTGCACCCTCGGCCTCCACAGTCTCAGCCCTCCATGGTTTTTTCTTTCTTCCTTTCTTCCTAGTTTGAGCTCCACTTGCCCTTCTGGATTTTGAGTTCTTGCTTCTCTCCACAGTTATTGCAGAACCTATGGGTCTTGCTGGTTTGGACCAACCTCTTGCACTTTCTCTGTGCTTTCCTTTTCTGGTTTCTTGGGGCCAACTCCATGCCTCGTCTTAGGGGAAAATCCAAAAGGGGTGTGGCCTCGTATGCGGCTAGAGGAATGGTTGCGCGCGACTGTGGTTCTCCCCAAGAAACTGAGGGCATCCCCAACCTGAATCCCATTGAAGCTCCCACTCCTGCTCATCCAACTCCTAAAAGTACCCCGGACCTCTCCCCACTCTTGAATCCTTATTCCTGTTGAATCAAATGGTTCAACAGCTTCGAAAATTCACTTGGTTACGTTCCTCCTCCCCCCTCCCCTCCTCATCGCCCTCCACCTCCTCCTTCTCCCCCTGGCTACCCTCCTCCTCAGACTCCAGTCACCTCCATTTCTCCTCTCACCTCAGCCCCCTCCTCCATTTGTCCCTCCTCCTCCTCCGACTCTTCGTTGTCCCCCCTGCTCCCTTCAGCATGTGTCTGGTGTGTAGAAAGAGCATCTCTTGAGGAATCCTTGGATAACCTCAAGAGAAGTTTAGGTGAGGTCAAGATCACCTTATTCAAGTTGCAAAGCAAGAAATAGATCATTGGAGCCACATGGACCTCCTAATGTCTTTCCTACAGGACCTCCATCAAGCTATCTCGGACAAAGATAAGCTCGGCAGAGACAATTTGCAGGTGCACCAAGTTTTCGTTGGGCAAAGGTTCAATCCCGGAACTAGTTAATTATGCTTCGGGAATATGTTTTTAGTTATTTTTTTATTGCCATGAGAGACAGCCCATTTCTGGGGGGTTTGGTCTCAGTTTTTTCTTCTCAGTTTAGCACTCAGAATTATGCCTTGTGTGGCACTGTAGTTTTACCTTTCTGCAAATTTTACATCTATATTTTGGACAAGTGGCAGCTATGGTTTCCGACTAGGGCACATCTTCCACATTTGAACAAGCGAGATAGACAGATGTAATTTCCATCTTTTGTGGGCTTTAATATAATTTTCTAACTTACAAAAAAAAAAAAAATCACAAATTTGTTGAAACATTATGAGGTAAGAAAAATTTACCCTAGAAATCTAAATGGGAAAAGCAATATTTGGTGAATATTTTATTCTTCCTCTGGAAAGTGTTACGATGGTGCCTTGCATTCCCAAGAAGAAATTTAATGAATTTCTACGGACACACAACACATTCATAGATTGCATTGGCTCAAATAAGAGTTTACATGCTTCTTCCAAGTCCCTCATTCTCTACCACCACCTTGCTTCCTAATTTCCTTTGCAACTCTTTCTCCTTCATTGAATATCCTTCTTCTCCGCATATTTCATAATTAATGGGCTACTTTGGAAGGCCAACTATCACAATGGTTTGTCTTTCACTTCCAAATTAAGAAAAAAAATTAAGTATTCACTAACTTTACCTAAATTAACATATAAAATCAAAAATATATATATTTGAAACCAATTTGAATTATCATAACAATCCAATAAATAGAAACTACGAAAAACAACTTTACACATCACACTAGCTCAATTGTTTCCACACAAAACACCCTCAAGAATATATCAACTAACTATAAAACACAATATTATATCAAATAAAAATATACAATATCCTTCATTAACATCTCATCCTTAAAATTAAAATGTGGACTAACGGGAAATGACTCTTAATCCATCCATCTTGAAAAAAAAAATTATAAATGACGCCTTATTGGACAATTTGAACTCACTTTAATTTATGCTATGATGTTCTCTCTCATACCATTACAATAAGACGACATGACAAGATGCAATTCCACATTTGATGATACCAATGTCATTACAATCGCTTCAATTTCACTTAACCTCATGAATCGATCTCTTGTATCTATACATGAGCTATTGAGTA
>SNQJ01S0086765.1:33012-51909 GCA_010110895.2 Picea sitchensis
GATCCAAGTGTCTCAAAGGTCTGACACAAGTCGGGCCAGTAACGCTACAGGATTCACCCCCAATACACACTCTCACAAACTCTTTGTTGAGATCAGGAATGGATATCTTCATCGTCCTCCTCCACTCGGCCTCTTGTTTGACTCCTGTGTTAGAGGAGCTTCCCGGATTGAATAATTAAAAGGTGGATTTTTCACACCCTAGCACAGACACCTAAGTTGATTTTCGGTTGGCCTTGTAGAGTTTACCTCTCCACACCTAATCCAAGGCCCTTGCCTAAGCTATTGGTAAACCCTAGAAAAAGTGTTACTAATATATTTTAGATTAACGCATTTGTTTAGGGGATTTTCTTACTCAAGGAACGAAAGTGCAACTTATGTTGTTTGAAACTCTTGTGAAAAAGAAATTAATTAGAACACTGAAAAAGAAGACTTTAACTAATTCTACAAATGAAAAAGAGTTTCAAGCAAAAACCATGAACAATCCTTCAAACATAAAGATGCAATATTTTCTCCTTTCCATGCAAAATGCAGAATGCAACTTTCAAGTCAAACAAAAAAGCAAATGAAAGGATTTTCTTTCTTATTTTTCTTTTTAAATGCTTTCAAGATGAGAAGAAAACACAACCCTATGCTAATTTCTTTTTCTTTTTCAAAAAACAAAGCAAAGNTTTTTTCTTCCAATCAAAGCAATACTAACAAAATATGCTAAAAGAAACTGCATAATACATCAAGTGATAAGAGAAAGAGGGAAGAGAGGGTTAATGAGTGCACCTTCAATCCTTACGGTTGATGTAGACCTCTTTCACTTGTTGTTGCCTCCTAGATCACAGATCTCCTCCCAAAGTTGACCTGTAAGGGGTTAAGAATACAATGCAACAACATATACAATCTCTAATGATCACTTTAAAAGCCTAAATATAGATATAAATGTTCAAATTAACAAGAACATGCAAACATAGGGTTTTGGGACAAAGATAATCTCTTTTATTCAAATTCAAGATAAAAAGGTTACAACCTTTGCTTGCAACCACTCTACGAACCAAGTTCGGGATCCTCTGTCATGGCTCCAAGTGCATCAATTCCACATTAGATTCTCACAACAAATATACCATCAAGGGAAAGAGAAAGGATTGCATAGGGAGAATGGATGGAGGGGAAAGTTGAGGTTAAAACTCAGAGCATGATGCAAATCTTGGGCAATGAAAGGGAAGAGATTTTGGCAGAGTTTTCTTATTCTCTTGTTTATGTGTCTAAATGACTCCGCAAGACCTCTTTTTATATGATAAAAATATGGTTATTCGGTTTGGGGACGGGAAACAAGGGGTAAAATGGTTAGGAAACCCTCCATATTCCCTAAACTACACCAAATTCCTCACAATTTTATATTTTTTGCAACTTTTGGAGGTAAACGTGAGCTAACTAGCATGCATCATGCGTGTGTACATGGGCTAACTAGCATGAAACACGCATGTGTACGCGGGCTATTAGTGCAGCAGGGCGCATACACTATCCAAAAAAAGATTTTTTAGAAGGAAGCATCAACAGTATTTTTGGCAAAGTATGCAAATGTATGGGCCAATGTCTTGTATGCACAGATATGGCATTTTTGGACTATAATAGGCTAGGAGGTTCATCCTTTGTAAGCAGCCAGTTGGTTACATTTTATAAAAGATAAGTGTTATGTTGTTTTATTATGATTATTTTGTTGTGTAGATGAATATTTGAATGTTGTGTGTTGTTGTGTGCTTACAGGATGCATTCACATTTTTATATGTAATGTTAGATGCATGGGTAAATCAACATGTTGTTTGTTGTATTTTTTTATGGGCCTAATGTCTCTTGGTTTTCTTTTATGAGTATGGGGAATTTTCAAATTCATATTTAATAGGCAAAGCCATTTTTGTAGTGACGGGACTCGTCTTGGAGGATGGGTATGTCACAGATTGAATTGTCGCACGCACTGGGAAACACTTGTCACACGTGGTACAAAGTTTGTTGCGTGCGCAGTTTGTATCTGTGAGGAGACGAAATTCATGTTATCTAGCATGATGTAGTTGTGTTTAAATAATTGGTGTCTACAATGGTTAATTATGTGTATAATCTATAGCTAGTAATCCATAGGAATTCCGCTAGCAGAAAAAAGATGAATTCATGTGTATTTTGCACAAGTAATGTTCCTCGGTTAAGTTGGGGAACATTATAGCCTTCAAGCTTCCATGCTTTCCTATCCCTTGTTGTCCAAAAAAAATTGGTAGTCAAAACTCTCCCTTTTTCATACGAATTTATCTTTTGCCCCAAGCAAGTTGATTCTCTCTCTCCCCAATGTTCATTGTACTTTAGACTCAAGCTCTCAATAACTAAGGAATGTGACTTCTCACGCCCACCCTCTTACATGCATTCAATGATTGAGTTCTCATACACTCAAGGGGTAAAATTAGAAGGTTCACTTGAAACAATAATTTTAGGAATGGTTTGGGATTCAAGACACATAAATAAAAACCCCCTTGGACCCCCCCCTTGTTGTTGGACAACTGAGGGGGGCGGGGGGTGAATCAGTTGTTACCGAGCTTAAACAATTATGCTCATTTTTAAACTCTTTACAGAGCACTTCATGACAATCACAATAATGCAGGGAAGTAAGCAATAGAACATTCAGCATCATTCACACACATGAAATACACAGAGACAGATATTTCCTAAGGAAACCCATAAAGGGTAAAAACCTCTTCTTCTTTATATGATAAGTTATCTTTACATTATGTACATTATCATACTTATGAGCTCCAACTCATTGTGAGGCTACAACCTTTGTTTTGTAAGCTACAACTTGCTGAGAGAACCAACTCTCTATTTTCTCTAGCACCTACTAGAAAGAAGCACCAACTCCCTGGTTTCTCTAGCACTCACTGGAAGGAAGCACCTACTCCTTGGTTTCTCTAGAACCCACTAGAAGGAAGCAACAACTCCCTAAGTGTTCCAGCACCAACTAGATGGAAGCACTAAATTCCAGTCACACAGGCACCAACCTATATAACAGAGAACCAATGTTCCCCCTTGCACCACCCTGCCACCTTGATTTTTCTAGCTGCAGCGAGATGGAAGCTACAACTCCCTGTGTTCAAGCACCCACTTGAACCTCTGAGAACAAAATTCCTCCCTAGCACCTCCCAACCACCCTAAAATATAAATCTTTGCTATAGAAACTTATTACAGTGATATAATGTTCATCAATGGCTTACCAGTCTCATCATTGTTATGCTAAACTACCATGTTCTGCCTGCATCAGTGTCTTCCTTCTTGCATCCTTTTGAGCTTTTTGATCTTCTTCTTTGTCTCTGCATGCACACCTCAGCTTTCTCTTCTTTTCTCAGATATGCATCTCTGTTCTTTTCTTCTTCTGTGCTTCAGCTCCTGCACATCATGCTTCTACACACATGCATCACTCACAACATTATCCCTCATGTCTTCTATGTTCTGCATATTTATACTATATGTGCACCTTCTTCTTCCTCCATGCGCAATGCCTCTGCATGCTCTTCACAGTGTCACAGTTCTGCTCATCAGGTTGTTCATTGCCACTCCAACTTTCCGCAATCTTGTTCCCTCAAGCATCTCTCTCCTTTTCTTCGTTCGACATCACCTTCTCATGTCGAGTCCTCTGGTGATCATCATGGAAACTCTTCATCTTTTCTGGCAGCTACCCCCATGCGTTCATCATCATTGGGCATTATGTTAAGATTCCTTAGCTTCACTAGCAGTCCAGACTCTTCGTCCTCTCTTGCATCTGTCAATCGTCTCTATGATCAGTCTTCATTGCACTAGCAGATGCCTCAAGACTCTTCGTCTCCCCTGGAAGTCATCCTACAACTCCTCGAATTCTCTGGCATATGCAATCACTTCGTTCTGGCAGTTACTGAACGAAACTCTGCGCGTTCATGTGTTTTGGCGCCTTCTCTTTTCCTGAAGAAAACTTCACAGTGGGCGCTAGCTCTTCTGGCTAAGCCCCTTCCTTTCAAGTGACCTCTAGTGGTGACCAAACGCCTATTTATAAGGCGCTTTCACAACTCACGTTTCAGGGATCTGGAGATGAGGCATCTCGACTCTCCAAGTCGCAATCTCTGAAATGGAGCTTAGCTGCATGATAGCTCCTCCCTTAAACCTTCGACAAGGTGACCTTGGTTGTGACCACAGGCCTAATCAAAAAGGCATTTTGTGATTTTTCATTTCTGGTTTTCTCTCGTGAGTCTCCTTGACTCCTCATATTGTGAACTGCGAAATGGAGCCTAGCTATACTAGCTTCTTCCTTCACATGCCCACGACGATGACCAAGTGCTTATCCATAAAGGACATTCGCAATTCACAATTCGGGAATTTTGTCGTGAGTCTCCTTAACTCCTCCACTTCCGGTACCCGAAATGAAGCCTAGCTAAGCTAGGCTCCTTCCCCTCACATAACCACTGACGGTGACCATAGACTACGCCAAAAAGGCGTTTCGCATTTCGGCATTCCTGTGATGAAGGGTCTCAACACTCCAAGTTGTGATCACCAAAACTCTGAAAATGGAGCTAGATCAACGGTTCACGCTTTCTCTTGATCAACGACTCAGATTGAATCGTTGTTTCGTGTTTCATGATTTCGGCAATATTGTGGTGAGACTTCATGACTCTCCATATCGGGATCTCCAAAATGGAGCTTAGTTGTTAGCGCCTTCCTCCAACTCTCGACGATGTGACCACAACCTATGACCACTCGCTAATCATTTGAGCGCTTCACTCTTCAGATCAACGGTCCACATTTCGTGGTGATCGAACGGCTATCCACCTCCCCGAAACTTCAGCTTTCGAGACTTTGGGGGAGATTTGATGCTAAAACTCCTGAAACTAAACTCCCGGAATGACATCATCCGATGACATTTCATGACCTGAGTGGCTGCCATGTGTCACTCAGAATTGTGATTTTTAGTGGTCTGAATTGTCGAATCAACTTGACACTTGTCCTTGTATGATTGTGACATGTGTCCTTGCTGATGTAGGATGCCACCTATCCTTGTTGACGTGTTCTGTCATGATCTACCTCTTGGATCTGACGGCCCAGATTCGTCCTTCATCCAACAGCTCAGATCATATCGCGAGTTGGAAGGTTAGAGAACTTCGTGCCTTTTACTTTCCAATCAGCGAAACGACGATCTTTCACCACGTGTCCTATGGAATGAACGGTCCAGATATTATCTCGATTTCACCATGTGTCCTTATTGGATCGACGGTCTAGATTTCTCCTCGATCCAATGGCTCAGATCATTTCGCATTTCGTGAGTTGGAATGATAGAGCACCTCATACCTTTGACTTTCCAGTCAGTGAAATAACGATCTTTCGACATGTGTCCTCTAGATCCAATGTTCCACGACTATCCTCGATGGACGGCCAGGATTCCTTCACAGTTTTTGAGAGTTCGATGACTCTTGGTCTTATCTTCCTTGCAGCTTGACCAAATCTAACGGATCTTGGTCCTTCGTAATTACTCCAAATCTGACAGCCCAGATCTTATCGTGATTTCACATATCGCGAGTTGGAAGGTTAGAGAACTTCCTTCCTTTGACCTTTCAGTCAACGAAATGTTGATATGTGACCACGTGTCCTACCCTAAGATGGGCGGTCCTCCTGCTTTTGGGATTTTGTAAGCCCGCTTCACCTTGCACTTTAAAGAACATGCAGGTTCTCCTGGATCCAACGACGGTCGGACCCCGCACTCGGATCTAACGCCCGAGATATATTCTCATCTACTGCATGCTACTCCTCTCTGAATTTAGATCTGACGATCATCAGGGATTCTAAATGAGATCCAACGTTCATTGTTGATCTTCACAATTGATCTTGCCATTGCCATGCCATCATCGCTCTGTTGATTGTTCTTATCTTTGCCATCAATGAAAAACACGCATACTCTACCTCTGTCTATAAGCATGTTATCGTTGTTGTTGTTCTTGCCTATAGACATGCCATCATTGACAAGCATGCTCTACCTGTAAACATGCCAACAATCTCCCCCTTTGGCATTGATGGAAACCCTGAATGGTTGCGCTAATCTGTTTGGACCTCCAACTGTAGCATATGGTCTGGACCACTCCTTTTCTCCCCCTTTGACATCAATGTCAAAGAAAACATGCTCCCCCTGAGCTCTTGCAGTATGTTTAGGAGGTATCACATATTCAACCAACACAAACTCCCCCTAACAGGATGGACTCTCTTATTTGAGTCCTGCAGAATATTTGTATCTAAACCAGAGTCTTCTCCTTCTGATTCTTGGACCTGTTCATCTTCAGCTTCTGTTGTATCCTCTGTAGAATACTTAGTATTTCTCACCTCTCTTACTGGGACTCCTTCATCAACCTTTTCTTGTCATAACTGGATGACTCCTCCTGTCACTGTTCTATCTCTACTTCTGATTGTTCTCCTCTTTTGTTTCTAAAAGGTTAGCTTTCCTTGACAAGGTCTTTCCTCTTGTTATCTCTACAGGACGTTATGTATATAATTTTGTACATCAGAATGTTGTTGCTGCGAATGTCGTTGTCCTACTGGAACACTGCGCAATTGTAGCTAGTACTTTTTAAACAACCCTTGGATCTCCCCATTGATTCTCATCGATCTCTATTACTGCAATTTCATTTTTCTTCCGTGATGCCTACAATCCAAGGCTTTTATGACCAATTTCAATCACAAGAAAAAACTGCTACAACCACTCTCATACCTGCTTTTCTTTTTCACAAATGAAGGACCTATATCAGGTTTCTTAGGAGTATTGCTTTCTTCCTTGTTGTATCCAACACCAAATTTGTCATTTGGTGATCTCTGACTATCCAAGAGCTTATCTAGGGTCATGGAGTTGTTCAAGAACTTGCTTTGGGTGTTTGACTTCTCAACCTTCAAAACTTCTACTTCCATCTTATGACATGATTCTTCTTCTACTTATTCCATAGGATAAATGCTAACTGAACATTCTTTTATTGTATCTGAATCTTCTTTTTTACTTGCAGGGGAGGATTCAATATCATCATTATTGTTTGTCCTTATGATTTTAGCCACCACTTGTCCTGAGTTTACAGACTTTATCTTACAGTCTTTGGAATTGACCACCTCTTTACATCCTCTGTCACACATTTGACTTACATTGAGCAAATTATGTTTCAACCCATCTTTCGGCAGAACATATTGGGCATCTCCTTTGTCATTACTCAAACTCACCATCCCTTTATCCTTGATTTTACCTAGTTCATCATTTTCAATGATCTTATTTCCTATTTTGATTTTACTTATAGGCAGAAGCTTATCCTTCTCTCCAGTCATGTGCTTGGAACATCTATTGTCTATATTCCTAGAGGCCTTTTGTTTTTTAGTTGAAAGTGCTAGACCACATTTTCCACTATCTTTCTTTTTCCATGTGCTGGCATTTCTAGCTAAGAGCTTTATCCTTGGATTTGTTTTGTAATTCTTCAGATGGAAGTTTGCAGCTTTGTGGCCAAAGTTATGACAGTTATAGCATTCAAGCTCATTGTTCAATAGGTCAAAGTGATTGTTGTAACGTTGTCTACTCATTGGTTGTTCATTATTTCTTGACCTCCTTAGTTGCATGTCTCTAAACTTAATTTGACCATTTGCAATCTGTGGTTTTTTGTTACTTGGTTGTCTCATTCTTTGTTGTGGCAGACATTTATTCCTTGGGAATCTTGATTTCTCATGTCTAAATCTTAAGGAACAATTTACAGTTTTGTGGCCAAAGTTAGAACAGTAGAAACAATATCCATAGAAAAAATCCTTGTACCTGGAAAATGGTTGTCTTCTTTGAGCAAGTTGATTTCTTCCATGCTGATGATTTCCTTGAGCAGAGGGTGCATTATTTCTTTGTTCTACAGATTCAGTCCTGGCACCTTTTTCTTTACTCCTCCTGGGCGATTGATTGTCTTCCTTTGTTTCTGTAGGTTTGTTGTTGTCATTGGTTGTAGATTTGACAAACTTGATGGAGTCTTTGTTGCTTGGTTGACCACTACTTGATCCCTCTTCATAACCCAAACCAGTTTTCAGCCTTGGCTTCCTTTATTGATTTAGAATGGTGGCTAATCCTTCTGAGGCTCTGATAGTTGACAGATTCTGATGATACAAGGCTTGAAACTTCTCCAACTCTTTCCTAGTTTTCACTACTTCTTCTTCCAGAGCTTTACATCTTGCCTTATTTTCTGATAACTGTTGTTTCAGAATGTCCTCGACTTTCTTTGCCTCTTCTAATTCCACTTTTAGCAGGGAAAATTCTTCATCAGGTTGTTTACTGTCTTTCTCGAAGTATATCAACAATTATTTTTTCTTTCTGTTCTTAAGTCTAAGTCTGTCAATCTCTTCCAAAACGTTGGTCATCTCTCTGTTACACATTATTTTCGTCATCCCTATGATCGTTAATGATGTAAACCTATATGTTGCCTTTAGAGGGGTCAGTGGCCTGAGTTCCTAAAGAGAGAAGGGAGAAGAACTTTTCCTGAGAAAAGAAGTTGCATTTTCCTATGTAAAAACCTTATAAAAAAGTAAGTTCCCAAGTTTCTATATAGGCAGGGTGCGAGAATGACCCATTCTCGCAGGTTGCACTATAGCTAGGGTGCGAGGTGTTCGCAGGTTGCTCTATAGATAGGGTGCGAGAATTCCTGCACGTGGGAAAAATGAGTGTTTTCTCGAATCTTCTAGAAGGAGAAACTTCTATGGTGAGGTGGCATACAAATGGTTTGGATCTTACTCGCTTTCATGATTTAGTGGGATCATCCTAACCTCCTCACCTTATCCTATTCAACTTATAAAAGGAGAGGAGTTCTCATGGAGAAAGTTAGCTTGGGTTAGCTTTGTTGGTTCTTGAGCTTTGTTGGTTCATGAGCTTGTTCTTGATTGGCTTGGAATTATCAGCTTGGTTGGAGTGGCTTTGAGATTTGCTTTGTCAAGATAGATTGTGAGTAGCTATCAGATCTATAGTTTCAGAATCCTTGGAGAAAGAAGTGTGTGGGGAGCGAGGGACAGTTGGAAGGGACCTTCGACATCAAGGCCATGGATTTGTAATCTCTCTTTCACATTTAATATGATCTGATTAATGATTCTTTCCCATGAAGCTATTTTTCACTTTATTGTGTAATTCCTTGATCATACACATGGGTTAACTGTTGAATATATTATGTAACTCTTCACTTTGGTTGGTTTTTTTTGTCTTAGTCTTGACTGCATGAAAGCTTAGCAGGCCCGGCGGGGCAACAAAGACCATAGGGGCGATAATGAGCATATTTGTTCTTTCCTATTTGTTAGTTAAAAATCTAGGGAAGAGTTATATTACGTCTTGCTTTAAGGTATGTTATTTGTTCTTGCCTCCTATTTAATTCAATAGTTAAAAATCTAGGGAAAGAGTTATGTTCTGTCTTGCTTTGTTTTAGATCCAAGTGGATCTAGGGAGATCGGTTAATGTCCGCACCTACAGATTTATCCAATAACACTCTCCTTCCAAGTCAACCACAACTTCTTTATCATTAGCATCACATCCTGTGATTTTATTATCATAATCCTCTTTGGCCATAAGCATGAAGTCATTTACCTTATCTTCACAGAAGAGTCACTATCGGTGTCTTCTGAAGAGTCATCATTGTTTACACATAAACTCTTCTTTTTATCAAATCTTTTGGATTTGTACTTCTCTTCACCTTCAGAGTTCTGGTCCTTCTTATTGTGTGGACTCTTATTTGAAAAATGACCTATCTTACCATAGTTGAAACATTTGAAGGGAATCTTACCTTGGTACTTGCCTGATCCTTTCTTTAGTCTTCTCACAAATTTTGCTTCAATTTCATCAGGCTCAAAATCCTCATTCTTGTCTACTTTAAATGATGCTTCTCTAGAGGTGGTTTTATCTTTAACTATCCTCATTTCATATGTCGTCAATGTTCCTAGAAGTCGATCAAAAGCCAAATCCTTTAGATCATTAAGTTCTTCTATAGCTGAGACCATTGGGTTGAACCTATCTGGCAGAGATCTCAAAAAATTTTGAACTAAATAGGGTTCCTCAATTTTTTCACCAAGTGCTTTCATTGCATTTACTAGTTCTTCAACTCTCAGAAAGTATTCCCCAATAGTTTCATCTTCTTTCATCTGTAGATGTTCAAACTGTACTCTATGGGTTTGAATCTTGGCATCGTTTACCTTCTCATTACCTTCATAACTGCTAATGAGTTTGTCCCACATGTCTTTGGCAGTTTCTAAATGCATAACTTTTACAAATTCTGCTTTTACAAGCCTACTCAGAATAGCATTCATAGCCTTAGAATTGAAGCTAAATTCTAGCTTGTCATCCTTGTTAGCTAATACAAATGGCTTTACATAACCAGTCTCTACCACATCCCATACATCTGCACCTAATGCCATTATGTAGGTTCTCATCCTAACTTTCCAGAAGGAAAAGTTTGTTCCATTGAACACAGGGGCCTTATTGGTTGAAGTTCCTTCATGTCTTGACATGTTTAAGCTCTAGGATCGACCTTTAGATAAAAGGAACTTGCCCTTATACCAATTGTTGGACAACTAAGAGGGGTGGGGGGGGTTGAATCAGTTGTTATCAAGCTTAAACAATTATGCTTATTTTTAAACTCTTTACAGAGCACTTCCTAACAATCACAATAATGCAGGGAAGTAAGCAATAGAACATTCAACATCATTCACACACATGAAATACACAGAGACAGATATTTCCTGAGGAAACCCATAAAGTGTAAAAACCTCTTCTTCTTTATATGATAAGTAATCTTTACATTCTGTACATTATCATACTTATGATCTTCAACTCATTGTGAGGCTACAACCTTTGTTTTGCAAGCTGCAACTTGTTGAGAGCACCAACTCTCTGTTTTCTCTAGCACCTACTAGAAGGAAGCACCAACACCCTGGTTTCTCTAGCACTCACTAGAAGGAAGCACCTATTCCCTGGTTTATCTAGCACCCACTAGAAGGAAGCAACAACTCCCTAAGTGTTCCAGCACCAACTGGATGGAAGCACCAACTTCCAGTCACATAGGCACCAACCTGTATAACAGAGAACCAATGTTCTCCCTTGCACCACCCTGCCACCCTGATTTTTCTGGCTGCAACCAGATGGAAGCTACAACTCCCTGTGTTCAAGCACCCACTTGAACCTCTGAGGAAAGCAGTCCTCCCTAGCACCTCCCAACCACCCTGAAATATAAATCTTTGCTATAGAAACTTATTACAGTGATATAATGTTCATCAATGGCTTACCAGTCTCATCATTATTATGCTAAACTGCCTTGTTCTGCCTGCATCAGTGTCTTCCTGCTTGCATCCTTTTGATCTTTCTGATCTTCTTCTTTGTCTCTGCATGCACACCTCGGCTTTCTCTTCTTTTCTCAGATATGCATCTCTGTTCTTTTATTCTTCTGTGCTTCAGCTCCTGCACATCATGCTTCTACACGCATGCATCACTCACAACAACATCCCTCATGTCTTCTATGTTCTATGTATTTATACTATATGTGCACCTTCTTCTTCCTCCATGCGCAATGCCTCTGCATGCTCTTCACAGTGTCACGGTTCTGCTCATCGGGTTGTTCATTACCACTCCACCTTTCTACCCTCTTGTTCCCTCAAGCATCTCTCTCTTTTTCTTCATTCGGCATCACCTTCTCATGTCGAGTCCTCTGGTGATCATCATGGCAACGCTTCATCTTTTCTGGCAGTTAACCCCATGCGTTCATCATCACTGGGTGTTATGTTGAGATTCCTTAGCTTCACTGGCGGTCCAAACTCTTCGTCCTCTCTTGCATCTGTCAATCGTCTCTATGATCAGTCTTCATTGCACTGGCAGATGCCTCGAGACTCTTCGTCTCCCCTGGCAGTCACCCTACAGCTCCTCGAATTCTCTGGCAGATGCAATCACTTCGTTCTCGAAGTTACTAAGAGAAACTTGGTGTGTTCATGCATTTTGGCGCCTTCTCTTTTCCTGAAGAAAACTTCACAGTGGGCACTAGCTCTTCTGGCTAAGCCCCTTCCTTTCAAGTGACCTCTAGCAGTGACCAAACGCCTATTTATAAGGCACTTTCACGACTCGCGTTTTGGGGATCTGGGGATGAGGCATCTCGACTCTCCAAGTCGTGATGTTTGAAATGGAGCTTAGTTGCATGCTAGATCCTCCCTTAAACCTTCAACAATGTGACATTGGTTGTGACCACAGGCAAAATCAAAAAGGCATTTCGTGATTTTTCATTTCGGGTTTTCTCTCGTGAGTCTCCTTGACTCCTCATATTGTGAACCCCGAAATGGAGCCTAGCTATACTAGCTCCTTCCTTCACATTCCCACGACGATGACCAAGAACTTATCCATAAAGGGCTTTTGCAATTCACAATTCAAGAATTTTGTTGTGAATCTCCTTGACTCCTCCACTTCTAGTACCCGAAATGGAGCCTAGATACGCTAGCTCCTTCCCCTCACATAACCACTGGCGGTGACCATAGCCTACACCAAAAAGGCATTTCACATTTTGGCATTCCTGTGATGAAGGGTCTCGACTCTCCAAGTTGCGATCGTCGAAACTCCGAAAATGGAGCCAGATCAATGGTTCACGCTTTCTCTTGATCAACGACTCAGATTGAATCGTTGTTTCGTGTTTCGTGATTTCGACAATATTGTGGTGAGACTTCACGTCTCTCCATATCGTGATCTCTGAAATGGAGCTTAGTTGTTAGCACCTTCCTCCAACTCTCGACGATGTGACCACAACCTATAACCACTCGCTAATCATTTGAGCGCTTCACTCTTCAGATCAACAGTCCACATTTTGTGGTGATCAAATGGCTATCCACCTCCCCAGAACTTTAGCTTTCGGGACTTTGGGGCAGATTTGATGCTAAAACTCCTGAAACTAAAATCCCAGAATGACATCACCCGATGATGTGTCATGACCCGAGTGGCTTCCACATGTCACTCAGAATTGTGATTTTCAGTGGCCTGAATTGTCGAATCTACTTGACACTTGTCCTTGTATGATTGTGCCATGTGTCCTTGCTGACGTAGGATGCCACCTGTCCTTGCTAACGTGGTCTATCATGATCTACCTCCTGGATCTAACGGCCCATATTTGTCCTTGATCCAACGACTCAGATCATATCGCAATTTCATATATCGTGAGTTGGAAGGTTAGAGCACTTCATGCCTTTGACTTTCTAGTCAGTGAAATGATGATCTTTCACCATGTGTCCTATGGAACCAATGGTCCAGATATTATCTTGATTTCTCCACATGTCCTTCTTGGATCGATGGTCCAGATTTCTCCTCGATCCGACAGCTCAGATCATTTCTCCATTTTTCATCTCACGAGTTGGAATGATAGAGCACCTCGTGCCTTTGACTTTCCAGTCAGCGAAATGACAATCTTTCGACATGTGTCCTCTAGATCCAACGTTCCACCACTGTCCTCGATGAATGGCCAAGATTCCTTCATAGTTTTGGAGAGTTGGATGACTCTTGGTCTTATCCTCCTTGCAGCTCCACCAAATCTAACGGTTGTTGGTCCTTCGTAATTACTCCAGATCTAACGGCCCAGATCTTATCACGAGTTGGAAGGTTAAAGAAATTCCTTCCTTTGACCTTTCAGTCAGCGAAATGTTGATCTGTGACCACGTGTCCTGCCCTAAGATGGACGATCCTCCTACTTTCGAGATTTTGTAAGCCCACTTCACCTTGCACTTTAAAGAACGTGCAGGTTCTCCTAGATCCAACGACGGTCGGACCCCGTGCTCGGATCTAACGCCCAATATCTATTCTCATCTACTGCACGCTACTCCTCTCTGAATTCAGATCTAACGGTCATCGGGGATTCTGAATGAGATCCAACGTTCATTGTTGATCTTCACAGTTGATCTTGCCATTGCCATGCCATCATCACTTTGTTGATCGTTCTGATCTTTGCCATCAATGACAAACACGCATACTCTGCCTCTATCTGTAAGCATGTTATCATTGTTGTTGTTCTTGCCTGTAGACATGCCATCATTGAAAAGCACGCTCTGCCTGTAAACATTCCAACACCTGTTGGTTGTGGAGCATGATTGTCTTCCCGATTCAGAGGTCTTTGTTTTCAGCCATGTTTATACCTCATGAAGACTTAACACCCCGGAAGAATGTACNGTGAGGGAGTGCAGAGGGGGGTTACCCTCTCTGCGAGGTTCGGGGGCAAGCGGACCCCCGGTGGGGGTTCGAGGGACAAGGTTCGTCGATGGTGGTTCGGGGGTGAAGCCCCCGAAGGAAAAATTGCCTTAAAATGTATATTGTAATTTCATAGTAAATATGAACCAATCATTATAAGGTCGCAGATCTGACGGTAGAAGTTATGTTAGGGTTTTTTTCCCTAGAAGGAAACCCTATTTTATGAGGGAAATGTATTGAAGCTATGTATCATTGCAAATATTGTATACTGAGTGAGGAGACTATGCGAGAAAAAAGAGGAAGTTACAGCGGGTGTGTTGTAGGTTGTATCCCTTCATTTGTTGGATAATAATAAAGGAAGGATCTGGAAATTTCTCTGGTGGACGTAGCCCACACTGGGTGAACCACGTATATCTGTGTCTCTGGTGTATTGTGTATCTTCTTTCTTTTATTTCCACATTTATTCTATTTTATTGCTCCACGATCCTATTTTTCTAACAACTGGTATCATAGCGAAAGGTTACTCGCAGGAAAACAGGGTTCCTAGTTTGAGTGGGAGAAATGGCGGAAGATGGAAAGTTTAGGGTCGAGAAAATTAATGGCCAAAACTACCAATTATGGAAGATGCAGATGGAAGATTATTTGTATCAAAAGGATCTAGTCCTTCCATTGGGTGGAATAGCAAAAAAGCCAACATCCATGAAGGACGAAGAATGGGAGGTTCTTGACAGAAAGGCACTAAGAACGATATGGTTGAGCCTGGCAGCATCGGTAGCTTTCAATATTTCAAAAGAAAATATAACGAAGGAGCTGATGGACGCATTGGCTAAACTATATGAAAAAGCCTCAACGTCTAATAAGGTATTTCTAATAAAGAGATTATTTAATATGAAGATTTCAGAAGGTGGGTATGTTGCAGATCATTTAAATGAATTTAATACGGTTACTAATCAACTAAGTTCTGTAAAAGAGTATTGGCTCCTGCTACATCAAACCCTCGTGAGAAGGAACCAAAGTACAATCTCTTGTAAAAGAGTATTGGCTCCTGCTACAACAAACCCTCCTTTAGGTAGTTGAATCTTTCTAGATCTATATAGCGCTTCTAAGTTTACCTTCCCGGGTTGACATTAAATTGAACTATGATTGACATCATCAATTGGAACTAAACATTTTGGCGTCGTTGCCGGGGAAGTGCAACTAAAAGGATTTTAATTATTTTATGCATTTATTTTTATGGACTAATTTGTGGAACTTGGTGACAGTAGGTTTGTAAAGGAGTTCAAAGTTTGGCGCATTTTTTCGCACATAGTTAATTTAAATTCAGTGTTTGTTTTAAACCCCCCATTTTCTCACTAATCCATCTACGGATGAAGAATTTGACGATGATAAACAAGTACTTCTTGGAGAGAAAGAACAATGATGAATATTGGTTTCAAAAGAATCTTGCGCCAACTCCAAGAATAAGACAGGTTACTCACATCCTTGCAAACAACCAGGTAAAAATTTTAAATCTTGATGTGAGCATTTTTGAATTTTTAATCCGTAGATGGCTTCATTGGAAGCATTCTTTTACTGAAAAAATAAAACATCTTTCAAGTTAACGTAGAATGGATTAAAAATAAAAAATAAAACGAGATCTCATAGGATTTCGTCGTAGAATTTTCTCGTAAAATTTCCTTGTAGAATTTTCTTTTAGTCTTGTTTTTAAATATCATCATGAATAAAAAGAGTTGCTTCATCTTTGCATTTCTATGTCTTGTTTCTGTATCACGGGTGAGCCAGAAGCTTGATTATCGGAAAGTTTTGTCTTCCAAGAGTCTAAACGCCCCCGCGACATTGCAGAAAGAGTGTAGATAATGTGAGGTTTGATCACAGATCTTAATTGTGTTTTATCCATCCACGCTAACCTGCATAAATAAAAAAAATCAATAGACTTAAAAAAAAAACACTTTTGCTGGAAAATTGATCTGCATGAAATTGGTTTAGTAGAGCATAAAACAAGATTCCTTAAATTGCAATCTACTAAGTATCGCTTGACCCAAGATGGCTTGGGCTGGATGAGCTCGGATGGAGTCATTCTCTATTATGTGAACAATTATGAAGTCGATAATATTTTTAAGGATTCAACCAGAATACCATTTCTACAGCCATCCACGAAAAAGAAGATTGAAACACACCACATAATGCACTGCAAAAAGAAGGCGAACTATAGGGGATTGGATTTGACCCTTGTAAAGTTGCTTGAAAATGAGTGATTGATCTTTTCAATTGGCTGGAATCGACTCTTAAAAATTGGTTACAATTTCACAATTGACGTCTGAGTTCTCTTTATTTCTTCTTGCACCATCGACACACCACTTTCTCCTTGCACTGATTGCACCAATTCAGGTATGACAAATGTGATTTGCTTCAATATATTTTTGGTGAGTTCTCTAAACAAATCGCTGGATGGATTGTTGGAGTTGAATGGTTAGATCATTGCAACGAATTGTTGATCACTGGATAGATCTTTGAATGGATCAATAAACCTCTGTAAGGTTTACAGAAAATGGAATTGCAGCCTATACAAACGTATAATCTCCGGGGAATACTAATCAATTTGTTGATGGGCCGAGAAAGGTAGATGGCCGACTGCTTTTATGGAAGAACGAATGTTGGCAATTGAACCAGAAATTTTGACAGTAAATGAAATTTTTGATCAGATCGTTCTGCACGCCCACGCCCACGCCCACGTCCACACCCATTCTGCATGTCTGTGTATGGCTTTCACGCCTATAAACTTGCCTTATCTAGACTGAACTGAACGTTTTTCTTTCATGGATTGAACTGAATTGAATGGATTGAACAAAACGGGTATGATTTATCCATTGGTGAATATATCTCTTGCTTGTGTGGGGCCCTTCACTCTGCTCTGGTCAGTGGGAACACGTCATGCCAGGGAATCTCGGTGGTTCGTTTAATCGGTGACCTCACATGCCTTCACCAGATAGAGAATATGTGGCAAGGGCAGCGCATGCATTCCTGCAATGGTCCAGCCTCACACCAGCCTCTGGAGACGGCATGCGCTTGAAATGTGGCAGTGTTGCCACCTCCCCGTGCAATCTGCCACTCAATCTGCTCCGATCTCTGGTCCAACATCATAAACGCTATTAAACTTCAAACGGTTCTAAGAGATTAGATGAGATAAAAAATGTTATTCTTGTTAAATGCCTATTATGAGATTCGATTTTGATGGATACGTGCAGATTTTGAACGATTTGCATGCAGATTTTGATGATTATGTGCAGAAACCCTTTTCATTGCCGCTCCATTTGCCAGAATCAAATCCGATCGTGATTGCGCGCTGAAAATCGCCGATCGGTCGTCCGTCAGAGTGAATGGCTTCTTTGAATGGCTTCGTGCAAGCAGTGAATTAATGGTTGGTTTCTTTATTTAGAAAGGGTTCTATGTGCTGTGAACGGCTTCATTGGGACAATCCAATACTCTGTGGTTGATTGCGATGGCTACTGCTTTGTTGGGGATTGTGTTTTTGGGGTAGCGGTGGCAGAATGAATGCTGGAACAACAAGCAGCTAAGGCTACAACTCTGTGCGAAGGACGAGAAAATAAGCGAGCTGGTGGAGAACAGCACGAGATGGACATAACTGGTGGAGAACGCCTGTAGAACAACACGAGACGGACATAACTGAAATGCAAATCGAGGGAAAACAGGCCGGGTCATCTCCATCTATCCTTTCAAAAGAGTCAAAGACTGAAAGGCTGACTGCATAGACTGGCCTATTTGGTGGTCCCTTCCTCCTGGTTTTGTTGCCCCTTGGGTCTCTTAAATCTGGAAGCTAAGCTTCGCATGCATACCTTGAAGTTATATGTTTGAGTTTAAAAAATGGGCACAGTCGAGTTCTCCCTCAAAGAGCCGATTTCATTAACAGGCGTGGAAGACAACTACAATGGTGCTTTGCAAGTGATGCATGCGGAGTTTCAAGTACCCTCTTCACTAGTGCTTACCCGGGAGATTTACTTCGTGAGATATTGCAAGCAACATTCAGACTCAATATGGGTTGTTGTTGATGTCTCTCTGGACAGTTTATGATGGAATTCTTCTTCAGTGATAAGATGTCGAAGGCGATCATCTGGTTGTCGCATTCAAAAGATGCCCAATAGCTATTCGAAGGTGACTTGAGTGGAGCATGTTGAAGTCGATGACAAAGCAGTGCACCATATCTATCGTCAGCTGGTATGCACATGTGTTATCTGACAAAAACAGGAGGTAACTTTACTTTTCATGCTTATTTCTTTACGAATGGATTGATATTAATATCATGATTGAGTCAATTTAAATACTTTGATTTTTCTTAACCTGTTTCATTTGGCATCTATTTTTGCGTAAGAATCACTAAGAAATTGGCCATTTCTTCTTGAGCACACTTATGTTTTTTCTGCCAAGTTTTTTTGCAGGTTACAGGTTAATCAAGGGATCAGTGAGGAGATTACATTGTGACGACAATTGGTCTTCCAAGACTAATTTCATGAGAAATTTTAAAGAACCAATCCATGATTATAAATGAAATTTCCAGAAAATTACAAGTTTTTGCCACTTCCTGTAATAGTTTAATCGTTTGACATGTTGCATGACAGATTAGCAAAATTGGAAGAGCTGGCTTTGCTCTTAAATGT
>SNQJ01S0086765.1:53585-85835 GCA_010110895.2 Picea sitchensis
GTGGGAGCAAGGCATGAAAGAGGAAATGGATTCCTTGGTAAATAACCAAACTTGGGACTTGTTTCAGTTTCCTACAGGAAAAAGAGCATTGTAGAATAAATGGGTTTACAAATTGAAGGAAGAATATGGAGGAAAAAAGCGGTACAAGGCTAGACTTGTTGTAAAGGGGTTTGAACAAAAGAAAGGTATATATTTTGATGAAATATTTTCTCATGTTGCTAAAATGACTTCAATTAGGACTATTTTAAGTCTTGTGACAGTAGAATATTTGCATCTTGAACAGTTAGATGTAAAACCAACTTTTCTCCAAGGGATTTGGAGGAAGAGATTTATATCCAGCAGCCACGGGGGTATGAGATCAAAGGGAAGGAGACTTTGGTATGCAGGTTAAAGAAGAGATTGTATGGACTAAACCAAGCTCCAAGGCAATGGTATTTGAAGTTTGACAAGTTTATGATAGAACAAGTTTATAGTAGATGTCATTCTAATCACTATGTTTATTTTAAAAGTCTATAAAATGGAAGCTATATTATCTTGCTATTGTATGTAGATGACATGCTTGTTGCAGGGTCTAATATGCAGGATATAAATGTGCTCAAGAAGAAATTAGCTAATTCATTTGCGATGAAGGATTTCGGTGCTGCAAATGAAATCCTTGGTATGAGAATAAGAAGAGATAGGAAAAATTGCAAATTGACATTGTCTCAGGGTGAGTACATAGAGAAGGTGTTGGAGAAGTTTAGAATGTAGAATGCAAAACCATTTAGTACACCTTTGGCCAGTCATTTCTAATTAACTAAGGAAATGTGTCCCAAGGCACAGGAGGAGATATAATACATGTCCAGGGTACCTTATTCATCAGTAGTTGGCAGCTTGATGTATGTGATGGTTTACACAAGACCAGATATGGCACATGCAGTGGGAGTTGTGAGCAATTTTATGAACAATCCAGGTAAAGAACATTAGGAGGTAGTAAAGTGGATTCTCAGGTATTTGAGAGGTATTTCTACTCATGCATTATGTTTTGAAGGTTCACACACTGTTTTACAGGGATATGTTTAGTCAAATATGGTAGGTGATAAAGATAGCAGGAGGAGCACCACAGGGTATGTTTTTACTGTAGGTGGAACAACAGTAAGTTGGATTTCGAACCTGCAAAAGGTTGTTTTACTTTCAATAATAGAGACAAAGTATGTTGCTAATAAATATGCTAGTAAAGAGATGATTTGGTTACAGAGGTTTATGGAGGAATTGGGAAAGAAGAAAGAGAATAACAGATTGTACTGTGACAATGAGAGTGTCAATCATCTTTTAAAGAACTCAACCTTCCATTCAAAGACTAAGCATATAAAACTCATGTACCATTTCATACGATCCGTATTGGAAGATAGACATTTGAAGTTGGAAAAGATACACACTAGCCATAATCCTGCAAACATGTTAACTAAGGGAGTAACCAGAGAGAAATTGAGTTCTTGCTCAATTTCAGTTGGTCTTCAAGCATGAAGATGAAGATGAGAAATTTTCTAGGTCCAAGAAGGATCATATTCCAACCGACACAACAGCGGAGGAATTGTTGAGATCAATCTCCAAGTGGGAGATTGTTGGTTGTGGATCCTGATTATATTCTTGATTCAGAGGTCTTTGTTTTCAACCTTGTTTATACCCCTTAAAGAATTTACACCTCAGAATAATGTACACTCCTCCATACGAACGAGTATGATGCAGACTCCCTCTTCTCTCCAAAGGGTTGCGCGACCTCCCGGTCTAGGATCGATCAAGAAACTGAGTTTGATTGACTCTTCAGTCTCTCAAGGACCTTCAATCAACTGAATAGGTCACCTTTCCCCTAAGGCAGAGGTTATATGGAATCCGCGGGCTTCTCCTTAATGCTTTTAAAGCCTCAACATATTTAGGCACTATCTCTCCTGGTTAAGCCTCTCTCCTTACGTGACCAAGGTTGTGACCAATCGCCTAAACGAAAGGTGCTTTGCGATTTCTCGTTTTGCGACTTCACATCTCACGAAGTTTGCTTGCTCGTCCTTCCGAACCCCGAACTTACGAGTTATGATTGCCAGATCAACGATCCACAATCCCCATGATCCAATGGTCATGATATCCTTTTTGTGTATTGGGACTTCGCATTTCACAAAGTTGGAAGATTGCTCACCTCCCTTCTCCTGATATCCGAACTCCTGATATCTCCTTTTCTTTGAAAGGATTTAACGGTCCAGATCCTTCCTCGATCCGACGACTCAGATCAAATCATGATCTCGAAGTTTGTGAATTCCTAGAACTCTTACCTATGATTTCCCGAGTTGTGAACTCCCGATGAAACCATATCTATGGTTCAGATCCCTCCTTCGATCAACGGTTGTGATCAAATCACGATTTCGTGACTTGCGAGTTCTTATAACTTAGCCTTTGACTTCTCTGAGTCTCGAGTCAATGAAATGTTGATATCTAGCCACATGTCACCCTTGACGATGGGCGGATCTGATGATTTAGGAACTTTGTAAGTTTGATTCTCATGTATACTTTTAAAGCTTTAATGTTAGTGTACTTTACCTTGATCGGACGGCTACGATCTTTAGGTGCTCAGATCGAACGGTTGATATCTTTTCCTTGTGCTCTAATCGAATGACTGAGATCTTTTCTCTAGCACTCAGATCGAACGGTTGAGATATTTCCTCCTCTGCGCTTTCTCCTCATTGTCTGGACGTTGATCGAATGGTCCAGATATCTCCCCTGAGCTTACGCTTTCTTCTAACTTAGAATATTTTTCGGAAGATTCAAAGGTTCTAACCTTTGTCCTTCCTGCGAGTCCATGGCTTGGATCTCGTTCACACTTCTTGGAAAGTTCTCTCCCTCCCGAGCTTGATCTCTTCAAAGATTTCGATCTCCCAATCTTTTCTTGCTTTTCCTAGAAATTTGTCAAACTCAGATCCAAATATTCTTGAAAAGACTTCTTTCCTGCCTTCCTGGCATTCCTCTATTCTTTCCCTTCAACTTATTTATGGAGTTGCTTCGACACTGAGTCGAATTCTAAATCTATGCACTCTTTGTAGCAGATTTTTACGCAAGATCTGGATTCTTGCGGACGACTGTGCACACCTTGCAGCATTCACTTTGTGCTACCTGCAAAGGAAATATTACGCTATTTCTTCTGAGTTGTATGAGTCAAAACAGACCCTGTCAACGCACTCCTTGCGGATTGTGTGCACACCTTGCACCGACTCAAGAAGAAAAGCGATTTAAATTCTTATGCAAGCATTTCAAAGCTACATACACTCGTAGCAAGATTCATTAATTCTTGAAAATATTACGACAACAACAGAGAAATTGCAAACAATATTCACACCATACATTGGATCAATTTTCCTCTGTTATCTTCATTCAAAATCAAGAAAATGGTTATAGTAAAATTCGAACAAAAATCACTACTCTAATATTCCTACTTGCTTGCAACTATCGTAACCCCTCTTTAGGGCATACAAAACCTCTCTTTATACAAAAGAAACAAACTAAGTGCTACCTAATTATGGTTACATTGAGACTAGGGTTAAATTCCCATGTCATGTGTGCTCATTCTGTCTACGCGTGTGATCTTTCCTTTTATTGTTTTCTATCAGCTTCAAAAGATTTGTAGTGTTGGCTATCATTTGAGACTCCGGATTGGTCCTCAAGTGTTGATTTTTCCTACCACGTGTACTTGCTGACGATGTTCCTGCATCATACTCCCCTGGGAAAAAATTCATGGACTCCTGTCAATGAGCTCCTACACCGACTTTCCATGCTTCTGGATATCATCTTCAGTCTCCCAACTGGCATATTCTATTGGATGTCCCTTCCACTTGACCAGATACTCAAAATAGGTCTTCCTTCGGGTCTTCTTACCAATCCTCTGATCAACGATCTTTTCCATCTATGGTTTGTCTGCTACAGGCATTTGTTTCTCCCCCTGAATCTTCTCTTGATTTGTTGATCTCTCTGTGTCATTCTTCCTGTAAGGATATAGGTCTGAGACATTGAATATGAGCGATATGCCCACATCATATGGCAACTCGATCTCATAGGCGTTTGCATCAAAATTCCTCAAGATCTTACATGGCCCTATCTTCTTCATATTTAGCTTATTATATGTACCCCTAGGGAACCTCTCCTTCTTGATATGTGTTAGAACTTGATATGTTATTTCAAATTGGAGTTATCTTCTATGTTGATCAGCTTTGCGTTTGTACTCTTGGCTAGAATTTTGCAACTGCCCTCTGATCTGGCTATGGAGCTTCTGCATTTCTGCAGCAAAATCTTTTGCTCCAGCGCTCCTGATCCCACTCTGTTCTAAGTGCCTCAACACATATACTCCCCTAGGTTGCATTCCATACAATATTTGGAATGGGCTCTTTCCAGTGCTCTTGTTTAGTGAGTCATCAACAGTATGTAAATTCAGCTTGTGGCAGAATCTGATCCCACTGATTATGGTGCTCAGTGACCAAACTCCTCAATAAGTTTCCCAAAATTTTGTTTACCACCTCAGTCTGTCCATCTGTCTAAGGGTGATAAGATGAGCTGAAGGACAAATCTGCCCCTAACTTCTTCCACAGTGTTCTCCAAAAATTACCAACAAATTTTGTGTCTCTGTCCGAGACAATGCTTCTGGGTAGGCCGTGAAGTCTCACAACTTCCTTAAAGAACATATCCACAACATATGTTGCATCACTAGTCTTCTGGCATGGGATAAAGTGTGCCATCTTTGAAAATATATCCACCACCACAAATATGGAATCACATCCTCTTTGCGTTCTTGGCACTCCCAACACAAAATCCGTGCTTATTGCATCCCAAGGCCTCTCTGGTATGGGCAATGGTTGATACAATCGAGTGTTATGTCTTTTACCTTTTGCATGTTGGCAGATTCTACATCTGTTCACGAGTTTTATCACATCTGTTCTCATACCTAGCCAATAGTATAAACTGCTCAACTGTGAAAATGTCTTATCATGGCCGAAATGTCCAGCCAATCCTCCACTATGTTTTTCCTTCAAAAGGTTATCCCTCATTGAGCATTTTGGTATGCACAATTGATTTCCCTTGAACAAAAATCCCTCTTGAATCATATACTCTATCCACTGGCTTCTATATCTCAACACATGATTCGCACATGCTTCTTATTATTCCTTGAAATCTGGATCGTCACTGTACATTTCCTCAAGGTGTTCGAAGCCTAAGGTCTTTACCTGAAATTCTTGTAGAATCAAACATCTCCTCTGATTCATTTTTTCCTGTCTGGTTATGAATGGTAAAGCTTGGTTATCACTATACAAGACAAATTCTTGTGGGACAAGGTAATGTCTCCATTTCTTCAAGGCTTGGATTATGGCATAAAACTCCTTGTCATAGGTGAAGTATTTTCTCGTAGTCTCATTCAGCTTCTCGTTGAAGTAATCAATAGGTCTATTGTCCTGGCTCAAAACTCCTCCAATTTCAATGTCACTTGCATCACATCTCACCTTAAATGTCTTCTCAAAATTTGGCAAGACTAGAATTGGTCGCTCTGTTATTTTCTCCTTCAGTATATTGAAGCTCTTCTCAACCTCCTCGGTCCATTTAAAAGACTTGTGCATTTTCTTCACTATATCCATCATTGGTGAACAAATTCCACTTAAATCTCTCATGAACTTCCTATAGAAACTCGCTAATCGATGGAATCTTCTTACCTCAAACATGCTCCTGGGTGATGGCCATTCTTTGATTTCTTTCACCTTCTCCGAATCCATCTTCAATTCATTTGAAGAGATCACAAAACCCAAGTAAATGAGTTGTGTCTTCATAAAAGAGGACATCTTCAGGTTTATCAACAACTTCTCTTGTTGTAGCCTCCTCATCACTAGTGTCAGGTGCATCAAATGCTCCTCCTTAGTCTTGCTAAAGATCAGTATATCATCTAGATACACAACCACGAACTTGCCAATGAAATCTTTTAGTATTTCATTCATCAACCTCATAAAAGTACTCGGGGCATTGGTTAATTCAAATGGCATAACAAGCCACTCATACAAACCTTCATTTGTCTTAAAGGTTGTCTTCCACTCATCACCTTCCCTCATTCTAATCTGGTGATATCCACTTTTCAAAACTATCTTAGAAAAGAAATTTGCTCCACTTAAAAAGTCCATCAAATCATTTATTCTTGGCAAAGGGATTCTATCCCTGATAGTGATCTTGTTGATAGATCTTAAGTCTGTACACATTATCCATCCTCCATTTTTCTTTTGACTCAACACAGTTGTTACTGCGCATGGACTCAAGCTCTCTCTTACCAAACCCTTGTCTAACAATTCCTGGACTTGGTTATTTACCTCCTCATTCTCTCGAGGTGTCAGACTTTATGTTGCTTTGTTTGGCAGACTTGCTTCTGGTATCAAATCGATATGATGACTGATATTTCTGATGGGTGGCAATGAGTTAGGCGGCTCATCCACCACTATGTCAGAAAAATTATCTAACAATTCCTGAACTTCTTCAGGAAAATCATCTATCGAAGTACTAGTAAGGATAACCCTGGGTTTCCCCACCACAACAAACTCTCATGTTCTTTCTTGACTTCTTTCAAGAGTTCCTTCCCACTCATGAGAAGTATGCTTGTGTTGCCTTCCCCTTTCACTTTCTTCTCCTCTATTGGCATCAACATGTGTGTCCTACCATTCTTCTCCAAGGTGTATGTATTCTTCCTCCCATCATGAATGACATTCCTGT
The DNA here is from genome assembly GCA_010110895.2 of Picea sitchensis. Taxonomy (NCBI): domain Eukaryota; kingdom Viridiplantae; phylum Streptophyta; class Pinopsida; order Pinales; family Pinaceae; genus Picea; species Picea sitchensis. Next base: position 60,342 of record SNQJ01S0086765.1, read on the forward strand.
TAAACTGCCATGGTATTCCCAACAAAATATGGTATACATCCATGGGGATTACATCACACATAATTTCATATCTATATCCTCCTATCTTAAATTCAACCAAGCATTGTTTAGTAACCATTACCCGGTGTCCTTTCTGCAACCATGAGACTTTATATGGTTCTAGGTGTGAAGTTGTCTCCAGCTCCAATATCTCCACCATCTCTATGGATACTAGGTTATCAGTGCTCCCACTGTCAATGATCACCTTGCATACTCTGTCTTTAACCTTGCAAGCTATCTTGAATAGACTATTCCTCTGTATTGGCCTTTTAACTTATGCCTCTGGTTTTAAGAGAACCTTTCTCATCATTAGGGATGTTCCATCCTTTTCCCCTTCTGCTTCAACATTCTCTCTTTGTGATTATGAAATGTGAACTTCTCCTCCTTCTTTCCTTTTTTCGAGGCATTCCCAAGAGATGTGCCTTGTCTTTCCACAGGCAAAACACCTTATTTCTCCTCTACCTCTTCCTCTAGAAGAGTTTCTTCCACCACCCTGTATTCCTCAGGAACTTCCTCCTCTTTCCGAGTGACTGTGTGGAGTTTCATCCTCATCCTTGGAATTATGCGCTTTGTCATGGGCAACTCCCTTGCCTTTGTTCGGTGCTGAGATTTTACCTCTACCTCGTTGGCCTTGTTTTCTGGCCAACTTCTCTTCTGCCTTCAACACGAACTGATAAGCATCCTCCACTGTCCTTACTGACATCATGCTAAGCTCATCATGGATTTCATAGCTCGGGCCATTTATATACCTGGCAACTTTTTCTCCATCCCTCTCTCTTTGTCCAACTCTGACATTCAGCTTGTAGAAATCCTCTGTGTATTCTTTAACTATCATACCCTTCTGTCTCAGGTTCTGTAGCTTCCTGAACAGATTGATCTGATAATCTTTGGGCATGAATTTAGCCTTCAGCTTGGCTACCATTTTGTCCCAATTCTTTATCTTTTGTTTCCCTCTAGTTCTCCTCTCAGCCTACAATTCATCCCACGACAGTGATGCATGTCCTTTAAGCCTGGTGACAACATATCTCACCCTTCTCTCCCCATCGACATCTTCATAATCAAAATACTTGTCCATGGACCTTATCTAATCCAACAGCTCTTCAACATACAAANAATTGCCTTCATACATTGGGACCTCTATCTTGGCTCTAGATCCCAATCTAACAACTGCTCTTAGCAAGCATTCTTCGACAACGTGTTCCCCTGCAGCTTATTCAGCTTCTACATCTTCGCTCTCTGCATCGCTGACATCTCCAGCATCAGGTTCTCTTCTATGCACTGTTTCCATCGCTTCCAACCTTGCATGAAGTTCTCGCATCTCTCTTTCTACAACATGATTGGCTAAAGGTGGCTCCCCTTGTCTCCTCGGTGGCATTGTGTTGAATGTCTCTCACACACAGAGTAAAACTTCGATTTATTTTTTCTCCTTCGCCTAAAATCTACAGACGAGAATCCAGCTCTGATACCACTTGATGCAGACCCCCCCCTTCTCTCCTAAGGGTTGTGCAACCTCTCGGTCTAGGATTGATCAAGAAACCGAGTCTAATTAACTCTTCAGTCTCTCAAGGACCTTCAATCAACTGTATAGGCCCCCTTTCCCCTAAGGCGCAGGTTATATGGAACCTGCGGGCTTCTCCTTAATGCTTTTAAAGCCTCAACGTATTTAGGCACTAACTCTCCTGGTTAATCCCCTCTCCTTACGTGACCAAGGTTGTGACCTGTCACCTAAACGAAAGGGGCTTCTTGATTTCGCGTTTCATGACTTCGCATCTCACAAATTTCACTTGCTTATCCTTTTGAACCCTGAACTTGTGAGTTCTGATCGCCAGATCAACGATCCACAATCCTCACGATCCAATGGTCCCGATCTCCTTTTCACGTATTGGGACTTTGCGTTTCGCGAAGTTGGAAGATCGTTCACCTCCCTTCTTCCGATATCTCATTTTCTTTGAAAAAATTCAACAGTCCAGATCCTTCCTCGATCTGACGGCTTATATCAAATCGTGATTTCAGAGTTCGCGAATTCACATAACTCTTACCTATAATTTCCCGAGTTGTGAACTCCCGATGAAACCAGATCTATGTTCAGATCCCTCCTTCGATCAATGACTGTGATCAAATCACGATTTTGTGACTCACGAGTTCTTATAACTCAAACTTTGACTTCTCTGAGTCTTGAATCAGCGAAATTTTGATCTCTCGCCACATGTCCCCCTTAACGATGGGCGGCTCCGATGATTTCAAAACTTTGTAAGTCTGATTCTCTTGTATACTTTTTTTTTTTTTTAGTTATTTTGTCTGTGACTTGTGGGACTAACCTGTGGCTGAGAAACCACAACTCAGGGGCATATAAGCTGTCAAAATCACACGGGGATCGCACCCAGCCTGAGCCACACCAACCCTTAACATGGCTGGATTTTTTGTCCCCGTAGGTTTTGAACCGGTGACTTTAACATCACAGAGTGCCTTAACAACACACTCCATCACCGACTGTCCTACACATCGAGGATGATTCTCTTGTATGATTTCAAAGCTTTAAAGTTAGTGCACTTTACCTTGATCGGACGACTATGATCTTTAGGTGCTCAGATTGAATAGTTGAGATCCTTTATTTGCGCTCTGATCGAACGACTGAGATCTTTTCTCTGGCGCTCAGATCGAACGGTTGAGATCTTTCCTCCTCTGCGCTTTCTCCTCGTTGTCTGGACATTGATCGGACGGTCCAGATCTCTCCCTTGAGTTTACGCTTTCTTCTAATTTAGAATATTTTTCGGAAGATTCAAAGGTTTTCGACCTTTGTCCTTCCTGCGAGTCTATGTCTTAGATCTCGTTCGCACTTATTGGAAAGTGATCTCCCTCCTGAGCTTGATCTCTTCAAAGATTTCGATCTCCCAAGCTCTTCTTGCTTTTCTGGGAAATTTGTCAAACTTAGATCCAAAGATTCTTGAAAATAATTTTTTCCTGCCTTCCTAGCGTTACTCTGTTCTTTCCCTTCAACTTCTTTACGGAGTCGCTTCGACACTAAGTCGAATTCTGGATCTGTGCACTCTTTGCAGCAGATTCTTAAGCAAGATCTGCATTCTTGCGGACGACTGTGCACACCTTGCAGCAGTCAGTTTGCGCTACCTGCAAAGGAAATCTTACGCTATTTCTTCTTAGCTTTACGAGTCAAAACAGACCCTGTCAACGTACTCCTTGCAGACTGTGTGCACACCTTGCATCAGCTCACGAAGAAAATCGATTTAAATTCTTATGCAAGCATTTCAAAGCTACATACACTCGTAAAAAGAATCATTCATTCCTGAAAAGATTACGACAACAACAGAGAAATTGCAAACAATATTCACACCATACATTGGATCAATTTTCCTCTGTTATCTTCATTCAAAATCAAGAAAATGGTTACAGTAGAATTCAAACAACAATCACTGCTCTGAGATTCCTACTTGCTCGCAACTATCGTAATCCCTCTTTAGGGCGTACAAAACCTCTCTTTATACAAAAGAAACAAACTAACTGCTACCTAATTGTGGTTACATCGAGACTAGGGTTAAATTCCCAGGTCACACGTGCTCATTCTGTCTACGCGTGTGATCTTTCCTTTTATTGTTTTCTATTAGCTTCAAAATATTTGCAGTGTTGGCTATCACTCGAGACTCTGGATTGGTCCTCAGGCGTTGAGTTGTCCTGCCACGTGTACTTGCTGACGATGCTCCTGCATCAGAGTGCAGAGGGGGGTTACCCTTAAAAATTGCCTTGTAAAGGTATATTGTAATTTTATAGTAAATCTGGACCGTTCATTATAAGGTCACAGATCTGACGGTAGAAGTTATGTTAGGGTTTTTTTCCCTAGAAGGAAACCCTCTTTTATGAGGGAAATGTATTGCGGCTATGTATCATTGTGAATATTGTATTTTGAGTGAGGAGATTGTGATAGAAAGAAGAGGAAGTTACAACGGGTGTGTTGTAGGTTGTATCCCTTCATTTTTTGGATAATAATAAAGGAAGGACCTAGTAATTTCTCTGGTGGACGTAGCCCACACTGGGTGAACCACATATATCTGTGTCTCTATTGTATTGTGTATCTTCTGTGTTTTATTTCCACATTTATTTTATTTTATTGCTCCGGGATCCTATTTTTCTAACACCCCTTCTTGTGGAAAACTTAGCCCTCGTGACTCTGTCCTTGTCCCTTTTCCATCGACATCACATTTTATTATTATTATTGACATACAATGTTTACATATTACATTGCATGGCCCACGACCATATATCATATATACAATATACATCACTAAACTGGGGATTAAAAATAGGGATGTAACAATCAATATTGTTGGGCCTATTTGTTGCTTCCATCAATATCATGCGAGCTCAATCTTTGAGGCCGTATATCTATGTCAAAAGTTGAGATACAATACATCTTTCTACTTTAGTATGTGTTTTCTCCCTCTTTGGATTTATTGAGTTAAACTCATTGAGTAAAATGATGTAGGGAGCATTGTTATGTGCTACTTGAAAAACCTTTATGAGATTGCTTTCATTCTCTCTAGCAAGTTTTGGCATAATTTCACTAGGAAAATTTGGATAACTTGAAGGAATTGTTGCTCAAGACCCTAAACAGTGAATCTTTTATACATAGATTGATATGAGACAAGTTTTGGACAATGACACAACTATTTATCATCTACTTACATATATTAGAGATTAGTTTGCATAAGCAAATAATGAAGAAAAAAAAATGGAGAGATACGATGCAAGTTCAATATAATACATTGATGAGAAACCATGAATGGGGGCTAGTTGAATTGCCACCAAAAAGAAAGCAATAGGATGCAAGTGGATATATAGAATGAAATACAAGTCATACAAGTCTATTGACAAACAAAATATCAAGACGTATATCTTAATTATTTACTTGTGTGGAAGGAATACGTTGAAACAAGTGGAATGAGAAACAAAGCTACTTAGTATCTGCCTCTTATAAAAAGATTGAAAAAAAATAAAACAAGATTAATTTACAAATGAATTACAACACATAACAAGTGAAATTAGTGGCAAAACTGCTTATACCTACCTCTTAAATATATAATAGTTGTATGTATCCAAACTCAAAAGTTAAAATAATCATGAAGCAATTGAAACTTATGGTAATGTATTACTTGTTCATAGCTTGAAAGTAAAATAAAAATAATAATAGTAATTATTGACAATATCCCAAGTGTAAATTGAATTTTTCAAAAAGCTTTTAAAATAAATAAATGGATGAATAAACATTGGCATACTAATCCTATCTATAATAATAATCTATTTTTAAGGTCACGACCAAGTCAGACACCAAATTGGTGTATGAGACCCCCTCCGCCCAACGATTTTACTTGTAAATTCTACAAAGGTATACATACCCTACCGCCCTCTGGATTTGAACATGTGACCTCTTAGGAGGAAACACATGTTCTTAACCATTAGGTCCACTTTAATATAGAATGTTTTAGATTTAAAAAATTAAAAAATAATTTTATTTTTTTTAATTAAGTAGAATTATATATAAGAAAGAAAAAGTATTTGTAAATATTTTTTATGTGCTATTTACTTTACATGTACAACATAACACCTTTTCAATATAATAATTTACATGTTTGATAAAAATGTTCCAAAATATTTTTTTTGCTACCAAACAATACAAGATTTTATGGTTAATGATCATTTCAATACATTTCAGATTTTTTTTAAACTTTGAATGGATATGAGACTCAAAACCCTCAAGCTAGAGCTAAGAGGATGATTGTGCATATATTACTTTAGTAAGCAAGAGGATGATTGTGCATATATTACTTTAGTAAGTTAATAAATGGACAAACTTACATTCCTTTTGACAAAAAATCTCCCTTAAATTTGGGAAATTGACCATACAACTTTGTCTTCATATATTTTGGTCAATTTTAATATGATCGTTGAAATTTCACAAATATAAACGACATTAAAAAAGTATTTTGTGATAAAAATGATCTCACCAAAATATTTGAGTTTGTCAACTTATTAGTTCATGTTGAAGGCCAGGAACTATTGCAATGAGTTCATCATTGACCTTGCATTAGTTATGTTTGACTTTTAAACATTTTCATTGTATCGTAACTTTTTAACACATATTACAATTTTTTGTTTTAAAATACTATTGATTATAACATTTGTAGTTTTATTATGGGACCAGTGGCAGAGTTCTTTGAGATGCATTTTGCATCAAATGCAAGTCCATCGAGGCTTTAAATAACTATGTAGTGTTATTATTATTGTTATCGTTATTGTTATTATTATCATTATTATTATTATTACATGTGGTTCACGACACCGAAGACCAGTACTTGCTACATCCACGGAAAACCCCCACCAAAATCCGCGAGAGAACATGGGGAGGCCGAGCATTTTCGGAATATTGGGGGCTCAACAACAAGAGCATCATATAGACCCATGTAAGGGCATCATTTTTCACTTATAAGGAATTGAACCTGGGTGGGGAGGTTAACAACCATTCCTCCCAACCACCCAAGCTACATCCAATGAACAACTCTGTAGTGTTATTATATTATGGTTGGAGTATTATTTTACGGGTCTGATAGACCACTTTATCACCACCTTCACGGAGTTTCCTACCTGATGCAAGAACATATTCTCTCCTTAACAATTATATTGTTGATCAAGCCTTAGGGTCTTGATATTTTCCCAAGGAGTGGGTTTTCATTTTAAAATATTGTAAATCTTCATAGTTTTGCAAATGGTTCTAGAAGAATCTAGATTGATGATGGGTGTCATTCAAGTGATGAGTCTTGTAACCAAATCTGCATTTGGTGGTAGAATTTGATGGAGTCTAATTTGTAAGTCATTAGAGATAGGATCAAATTTTCTATTATTAGAAACAATTACAGGAATTTAGAAAGCATTTCAACGAGATAGAGATATTTGTATTTTCTTTATATTGTAAGCCTGGGGGCGTTAGAGGGATCAATTGGCTACATAAGGTTAGATTGAGCCAAGCACGATAGAGAGAATAGAACAAGAGAGGTATGTGAGAGAGGCAAGTGTGGCCAAAAGGACCAAAATAGAGGCCAACTAATATGTAAATCAAACCAAGAAAATAGAGGGCTTATGTAAATCCATGTATAGTAACTAAATTGAGAGAAGACAATTAGTTTGCCATTCTACCTGTGTTACAGAAGTGAATTTCTTGTCTCTATGTGAAAATGTGATGATTCATTGAGTTAATAGAAGCCAACAGGTTTTTGACAAGTTCCATTAGTCAAGAGAATTCTTTGTAAATTATTTATGCAAGTCTGAGGCTTGGTTCAATTGGTGATTTCATGTTTGAGGCTTGATTAAATTGGGTATTGCAAGTTATGTAGGTCGATTGAGATCCAAAATTCTCAATGAAAATCCTCTCGTTGTAAATACATGGAATGAGATTCATTGTAAATAGTTGGATTGTAGCTTTACCACACAAGAGTCATTAGATCAAGGTTTAAAGGTCGATTGTTTATCATTTTTATATCAATGATCCACGTTGATTACAAATATCGTAAGTGCCATAAGTTAATGCATGTATCACTGCCCACAAAGGTGGATTGTAATTTTTCCCCTTAGACACGAGGCGAAGTTTGAATGGAACCGAATGATTTAAGAGATGGATTCAAAACCACTCACTCCCCTCTCGTGACACTACAAGAAAATACTTCCTTGGTAAATGGGAAATTGCCTCCGATTAATACCTAGGTCGTAGTGAATGGCGCTAACATTGTTTGAAGATTTGACGAGGTTTAGCACTTAGTCTAGTGCTTGGATTTGCATTGTTAAAAGGATCTTACATTTGGGGAGATAAAGCATAAATAAGTCTAATAGGTTTGGAGATTAAGTGCCTCTATGCATTCCAATTATTGATATGGGTGTGGATAAATGAACCATATCATGTCTAGTTCAAGGATCTGATAAAGGAATTAGTGTTGGATCAAAAGGGCTTAAGTTAAGACTTGAATTAAATTCAATTGGCGAATTGTAGCATACCAGAGATCACTGCACTCTTTGTAGTGAAGGATCTTGGGCATTAAATTGAAAGTTTTTAGAACAATGAGATTTGGTTGGAGCTCAGAGCAGAGATTCTGACCTTTTCTATCACTCTGTAAATGAACATAGCACTCCAGATTTAATTCTTTGATAAATAATTACAGTAGCCAGAGAGCGCATTTATGAACTAATAGAATACTGAGCTGAAAACAGAGTCCATTTAGACTCTATAATCCCGCGAATTGACCAGTAGGGTCATCACTACCTTCAGAGTATCGCCTAAAGCCTTAACAATAAAATTATTTTGATAACATTATCTAACACATCTAAAATAAAACTCGATATTGCTATAACACAATCGTAGAGGATCCCATCAACACTAGAGCAATATTGGAACCATCCAATTGTAAGTCAAATTACTAAGGTTTTTTTCCTAAGAAAAAATATTGTAATTTATTAATAAAAACAAAATTACAATGTATTAGATGTTATATGCATTCAAAAGAGATATTTTAGCCTTGTACATAACTTTTGACCCCATATGCCTCTTATCCCTACTTTGTATATAGTGATTAAAAAATTTAAACAAAGTTTTATGTCATCATCTCAAAAGATATCAGAAATATACATATACTTAGTCTTGTCTACTAGCATTAGTTCACAAGCTTTTGCAAGAAACAAAAATATGAGTAAATGTAATTATATCCAAGACTCATGAGCATAATCATAAGTGTTCCCTTCCTATTTTACTGATACCATCCAAGTTCCCCGATCCAACTCTATTCCATCTTTGGAAAGTTCATTTGTTATCTTGTTCCCATCCATGTAGATCCATGAAAAGGATATTTGTGAGAAAGTTGAAAGTAGTGACTTGCATCATTAAATAGGGGTTGTAATGTAGAGTTTCTCAAAGTTATTTCCTTGCACATCCACTGAATTACAAGAAACAAATCACCATAAATTTGGATATGAGAAGCTCTTGATTCTTTGGCCAATTTCAAAACCAGTTTGAGAGCCATCATCTCACGAAATTTATTTGATTCCTTCCCAATTCCATATTTGAATTCAGTGCTATAATTTTGATGTAAATACAATATTCCTCCTACTCCACCCTTGGGATGGGTCCCCTAAGAGGCACTATTGGAGTATTCCCATGGGAATTTCTTAACTATTATCTCCTCCATGTAACCATGAGTTGAGTGTTTTCCCTAAGATTATGGGTATACATTTAGCATGTTTATAGCCTCAACACCGCATTTTAAAGGTAGTGTCTCTTTTCCTTCAAATAGTTTCAAATTATTGGCCAACCAAACTCCCCATGCAATGTTTAAGGGAAGAGTTGTGATCTTTTTTATATCCTTGTTAGCACACCATAACCTAAAGGCTACTTCAATATTATCGCCTACTCATATGTTTTGGAACCTTATAATTCTCTCCACTGCCTTCCATACTTCCTTTATAAAAGGGCAAGTTATAATGATATGTGCATTTTCTTCTTCTTTTTTTTGACATAAGTTGCACCAACCAAGACAAACAAAGGTTATTTTATGTATTATCTCCCATGTGGATTCCCTATTGTTTACGATCATCCACTTAAAAAAAATGGATTTGGTTGGACTCTCTAGTTTCCATAAGATTTTCACCACCATACATGTTGTTCCTCTTGTCCTTCCTCGACAAGATCTTTATATCCTAATTTTGGAACATAATCCTCTGATGGATTTAAGGACCATACTAATCAAATTACCAATTTTGCATTTATATATGATGGATTTTATGCCCCATATAATGCCACTAGACCTAATTAAATTTAACTTCAAGTAATTGAATTATGAAAGAAAACAAATTGTAGACTTAAGCAATATCATGCCAAGATATATGTTTGCTAAATAGATGCTTCCCTGCACCTGTTGGCATATCATCTACCATTTTCTCTACTCTTGCCTTTCCTTTTCTGGTGGTGATGGATTGCTCACAACAGAGAATGTTAATGATGTATTACAATTGGAAAAGTTATGTGATGCACCACACATGATATGTTATGCATGCGTCTTATTGTGAAGAGCTTAAAAAATGTTTCCAAGTTAAAGGGATGGGATGTGATGAGACAATCCAATCCTAGTAAGGGGAAAGAGCTTTTAGAATCTGTTGTTGAGGTTAATTTTGTGAGTAGACAAATGTACAAATAAAAGTGGCTTTAGATAGATAATTAGGGAAGTCTTAAACTTTTATCTCTGATTAATAATTTGGGTTTATGTTTTTACATTAACAAAAAAAAGCAAGAGAGGCTTCAAAAGATAGAGGAGAAAAAGATATAGTTGCAACTATATGATGCCATGGAAGCACTTGCTCACATATGTAAAGATGGTTGTCAAACAATAAGGCCTCATGACAAGGATTTAGATAAAAAAAAAAAAAGGGGGGGGGCCTTGCAATTTCCCAGCCTGCAAAGGGTTTGAATTCCCAATCTGACATTTTGTTGCCTATAAAATTAGAGTCCCAAGTGGATGTGTACATTGTAAAAGAATGTCGCCACTACTTGAAATACATTCAAGAATGTGTTCTAAGCTAGACATCAGTAAGGTTCCTATTTGCATGTATAATCAAACATCATGTTTAATAGTGATTGTTATTACATTGCAATTATTTTTATCTTATTTCCAATGCTTAATAACAACCATTTTTTTTTTATCTCTATGTTATTTATTAACATATACATAAAGATTTAGTGACATAATAAAACAAACAGGTAAAACAAAATTTACAAGAGATAATGAAGAAATAATATGAAAAAGTGATGATGTCCTTGAAAACAATAAGTTTCTAAAGGGCACTTTGGAAAACCTATAGATTTCAAGACAAAAACATCGTTTAGATTGTGGAAATGCAAAATTAGATTACATCGCGATTTAGACAATTTTTTTTGTTGATTCAAAGTAATCACATGACATTGGCATGGAAGTTGGGACATGAAGGGATACTCATATGGGTGGAGACATTGGGAATTGAACTTGTAGGTCCATGTTCTATTCCTTGACTTCATACATTGCATAGTTTAGGAAGAAGAATAGATTTGAAAGGAGAGTAATTCCAATGATTAATCAATGTATTACATGTATTTACAAATTTATTTTTTGTGTCAATATGGAGTCATTACCAAAAAGAACCAGTTAACAAATTGCATGTGTATACAAAGGTTCAAACAATTGTCGCTTTACAAGGAAGAACACAAGGAGTGGTTTACAACTGGAATTGGTTAAAAGCAAGAAAGTAGGGACAAAATACAAATGTATTTATTTTACAAGGAACAACGAAGGTGCGGAAGAGACACATGGTCACTAATATCATGAGTCAATTATATGTCCTTTTATAAACTATATAATGTATATTGTTCACTTTATTTTAAAAAAATAAAAGGAGATTTCCATTGAGTAGCAACTTAATCTTCCAATTTATTGGAGAGGCGATGCATAAAATTACAAAAATGGGTCACCAATTTTGAGTAATTATGCCTCGTAAACTATGGATTTACTCTATATGCTCTACATGCATAAATTCTCGATCTCAAAAATAAACAAGAAGAAATATGAACCCAGTAGGACCCCCCCGCCCCCCTCTTGCTACAATTGAGGAAGTAGTTTAGGCCAAGCTAATGGAAGAGGGAACTAGGGGGGCTTGGGAATTGAATCTAAAATTCATAGGCCTTCACTCACCCTCTCCACCCCTAGACTCCATGCAGTTTTGTGCCATGTTCCTTCGAGACAACCTTGAGCTTCTCGACCTTACTCTTGAGAAAGCCTAGTTTCTATCTGATTCTACACTTTTCATCAAGTTCAACTCGATAGGTGATCGAATCCGGGCTCTTTGGGCCAAGCGTAAGTTATTTTGCCTTCCCAACATGATCTTCCTAGATGTAGATCTCACTAGATCTAAGTTCCAAAACTAAAAAACTCTAGGGAGTTGGTCACAATAGCATGACAAGCAAGAAAATGGGCATCATTAGAGAACTCAAGGCCATAATCTAGGATTCTCCCCCACCTGAGTATTTCTAGCCTAGGTGTTGAAATGTTCACCAATACTAAGGGGNGGTGAATCAGTATTGAGAACTTTTTACCACTTTTAATATTAAACACTTCATCTAAACATTAACCATTAAGTTATCAACAATTTAGCACTTATGATTCCATTCAAGATACCATAAACATACATATAAGCATAGATTCACAATACACCATAATTTTTAGGTAGAAACCGGAGAAAACCATGGAATGATTTCTAATATATTAAAATATTACATTCATAGGAAGCACCAACTGGAAGGAGGCACCAACCCCCTATTTACAGCCTCCAACCCGAAGGAAGTTACAACTCTCTGAATTTTCCAGCTCCAGTTGGAAGGAGGCTCCAACCCCCTAGTTTACAAGAACCAACCTAAAGGAAGATCCAACTCTCTGAATTCTCCATCTCCAGCTGGAAGGAGGCTCTAACCTCCTAGTTTACAGGCACCAACCTGAAGGAAGCTCCAACTCCCTTTTATTTCCCCTTCCTTCCTCCCATGAATATAAATTATAGAATCAACCTGTTGATGTTGTTGTCACTGATACTTATACATCATCATAATCAAAACCATATCCACTACAAATGATACATAAACATCATCAACCTGGGTCCATATATAAACCCCAACATCAATTCTCAAATCTGCATACAAAGTTGCGCATAATTGTACCTCAAATATGCAAAATTGTAAGATTCACTACGAGCTCAATTTTCCATTTTTTAATCTAAAATTTCTATATGAGGTACTTCTATATGTATTGTCAAACATGTGAAAATTTCACAGTCTGGAAAGTCCCATAAAATAAGTTATAGCAAAAATGCCAAGCTGACTTGTTTGAAACATATTTCAAGACCATTCAGGAACTCTGACTTCCACAGAGCATATGTCCGAAATCAAAGCGATACAATGTCTGAAATTTTAACCACATATACTTTGAGATCTTTCTTCCATCTCCTCAAAATTTCAGACTCTTAAACTTCCCAGAACAGATGTTATAGCGAAAGTGGCAAAAATTCATGAATTGTGTCCTATTCTCGAGAGAGAATTTGTACAACATGCCACACACTCAATATTTGATATCTGACTCTAAAACTCGCCCAAAAAATATTGAATATTGTAATATTTTCAATGCAATTGGTCTCACAAAATTTTGATTCTCTATGAAGAAGTTATGACTGTTTTACATGGAAAACTTGTTTGATACTAGTTTCAAGACTAGTCAAAACCCCTATCTTCCACAGAGTGTATCTCCAAAATTACAATGACCCAGAAGCTAAAAATTTTACCACGGGTACCTTGATATTCATTCGCAACATCCTCCAATTTGCACTATATGAATCATCCTAGAAAACAAGTTATAGTGAAAATGGAAAGATGATATTTAAATAACATACCTTAGAACACATCATCACAAGACTTCATATTCCCTTCGATTTTCGCCCTTCTTCACTTCATCTTCCCTCTTAAATTCACTGCCAAGATTGAATAATGAAAAATGAGATATTCTTGATGTGTATTTATACCCTTTCAAGTACCGTCTTTACTTGACCTTGAGCTGACTTGTAACTTCTTGTTTGCAACAACTTTTTCTCCTTTACTTGAATTTAGGGCCAAATGATAACTTCTTGACCTTAGATCCGAGGCTTCTTGAGCATACTTCGAGGCTTCATCTTTAAGAGGGAATAAATTCTCAACCACGAGGAACCACATGGAATACCACCTACCATTGGAGACGGCTTGACGAGGACTATCAATCAATGGAGGTTTTGCATGCATTTTCAATGTCCTTCACGTTATTTTTCCTCAAACAACTTCGGGCTTCATAACCACGCCTCTAGGGATTCTTAACCACTTAACCATATTTCCAGGGCTTCTTGTAGACTTCTTCAAAGCATCTTCTCATGAGGTCCATGATTAAAGCTACGCCATCAGGGGGCCACTTTGGAGACTTCTTCAAATACACCCATCACTTCTAGAGGTTTCCAAACTTGCTTCGGGGCTTCTTCTAAGGTTGAAAAGATTCTTCTAGGGTTGACATCAATGAAAACTATTTTTCCAACAATCCCCCCTTTGGAATTGATGGAAATAATCATACCCTCCCTGTGAACATTTCTCGCCCTGTCTCCATGCTTCTGATGTTTCTCTCCCCCTTTGACATCAATGGCAAAGGGTAACTCCCCCTGATGGTATGTCTCCTCCCAATGGTATGCATCCCCCCAATGGTATATATCCTCCTCTATCTTCTTGCTTCTAATCTTTATCTCTCGATCTCTCTCTCTCTCTCTCCCTTTCTTATTTGCAAGATGTTGTGTAAATCAATGTGGGGCTTCTTGTATATGTTGTCCTTCCTCTCTTCTGGGGCTTCTTGTCCATTAGTGCTTCCTGTTGCAATTCAATGAAGTATATAAAAAGCATGTATATCAAGGTTACTTCATTACTTGACTTCAAGTCTTCATAACTTGTTATGTCTTCACTGAGATGACATCGATGACACAATTGTTCGACAATTTCCCTTCAACAATATAACTTCTGCTAATGGTTTCTATTCCCCTGTCATGTTATGCCTTTCATTGCTTGTATTCTTGTGACAAGCTAGTTCCACCTGGCATGCATCTATTTCAAATGAATTCATCTCTATCCATATGTCACAACATGTCCATGTCTATGCTGCACACAATGCTGACCTATCAGTCACTATTATGAAGACTTCTCCAAATTTGTTGCAACTCATCACCATATATTCTTTCTTCTCAAGCCAAATCAAATATGTCCACCAATCTGTCATGAGACATTCTACACTTTTTCCATCAAAACATTATGAATCTACCTTCCCAAAATATACAGATAAACAATTCAGACTGCCCGAAAGATAGCTATCTAATCTATAATAGCTGCTACTTAGACTCCCCCTCTTCAACATTTGCATTTATTGGGAGTCTCCCAGTCGGATGGATTAGAACAATGGATGAAGTCGCTCTGATGCTGAGTCATTTTCCTCTTCACCTATATATTCATCATCTTCTTGAATTCTGACATCTTCCTCTTTGTTTGTAGATTCATCATGATCTCTCACTTCTGCAATTCCTATGAGTATGAACTCTAGGAGCTCTTCATTCACCTGTTCTTCTTGTTCTTGTTTTCTTCTCCAAACTTTCTTGTATATGATATCGGTGTTTTCTTCCATGGAATAATTCATCGTTCTTCTACAGTCATGAGCTATGTGTCTATAGTTGTGGCATTTATAACATTCAATATCATAGGGAGCCACATAATCATCTCTTGCTTGAACATTTCTTTCATACGCTCAACAATCTACAACTTTATGCCCAAATTTATTACAAGTAAAACAATAACCATGAAAGAAACTTCGATACCTGGGAGTGCATGATCTTCTTTGTGGTGTAGTCCTTCTGAATTCGTGCCTTGGCTGATTGTGATATTCTCTTCTGTTGTTTCCTTCACAATAATTGAAGCTTCTTTGATATCTGGAGGTAAAAGGCCTTCTTGGAGATGCACCTCTTTTGCATTCATTCCTCTTTGACTCTTGTTTACTATGATCCCTTTCTTGGAGAATGTCTCCATAATTCTTAGCCTTCTCTTCATTCTTCTTTTTCGGCAACCTGGAACACTTCTCTTCAAGCTTCTCACAATATTCTTCTTTATTCACCATCTGGACATTCATTACTTCTTCTGTTCTCCTTACTTCTTTGAGTTGTTTTTTCATGGAGATAATTTCTTCTTCAAATCTTGTTTCTTGTTGAATAAATTTTGCTTCAAGCTTGTTTAAGTCTTCAGATCTTTCCTTAAGATGACTTGTCAAAATCTCTTCTCAGTTTTATGCTTCCTTTACCTTGATTTTTAAGTGAGAAAATTTGTCTTCTACTTTGTCAAGTTCTTTTCTCTGTCTTTCAATTTCTTCTAGGGCACACAAGAATTTTTCTTTTTAATCCACCATATCATCATCAATCTTCTTTTGAATTTATTTGACTAGATGAGATTCTTTCTTCTTGTTCTATCTTAGCATGCTCTGGCTCTGTGATTACACTAAGAGATTCCTTTGAGTAGATATTATGTAGCTTATCCCAAAGTTCTTTGGTTGATGAGCATTGTCCCACTTTGACTTTTATCGAATCACATAATCCATCTAGGATGACATCCATTGTCATTTTGTTGTTTCTTTTTATTTCCTTCTTGGTTGCAATATTCAAAGGTTTTTTTGGAGCTGTGTATATGTATACTACTGCTTTCCAAACATCAAATCCTTGTGCCTATAAAAATAATTTCATTCTTCTATTTCATAAGACATAGTTTTGTCCATCAAATAATAGTGTTTCATTATCGGTGCAACCCATGATCTACCTTCCAGTGGTTAGACTTTTTTTGAAGGAACCTGCTCTGATATATATTCACCAATACTGAGAGGGGGAGTGAATTAGTATTGAGCACTTTTTAGCAATATTAATATTAAGCACATCATATAAACATTAACCATTAAGTTATCAAAAATTTATCACTTATGATTCCAGAAACATATAAGCACGGATTCTCAATACACCGTATTTTTTTACGTGGAAACCCAAATGGAAGAAAACCATGGAATGATTTCTAATATATCATAAGATTACATTCATAAGAATCACCAAATTCCAATATTTACCAGCACCAACTAGAAGGAGGCACCAACCCCCTCTTTACAACCTCCAACCTGAAGGAATCTACAACTCCCTGAATTTTCTAGCTCCAACTGGAAGGAGGTTGCAACCCCCTAGTTTACATGCACCAACCTGAAGGAAGCTCCAACTCCCTGAATTATCCAGTTCCAACTAGAAGGAGGCTCCAACCCCCTAATTTACAGGAACCAACATGAAGGAAGCTCCAATTTCCTTTCCTTGCCCCTTCCTTCCTCCCTTGAATATAAATGATAGAATCGACATGTCATTGTTACTGTCATTGATACTGATACATCATAATCATCGAAACCTGATCTACTACAACTGATACATCAACATCATCAATCTGGGTCCACTTAGAAACCCCAACATCACTTCTCAAATTTGCATACAGACTTGCTCAAAATTGTACCTCAAATCTTCAAACTTGTAAGATTCACCACGAGCTCAATTTTCCATTTGTGATTATGAAATTTCTATCTCAGGTACTTATATATGTATTGTCATACTTGTGAAAAATTCACAGTTTGCAAAGTCCTTGAAAATAAGTTATAGCAAATACACAAAGCTGACTTGTTTTATGTGATTCAGTAAAAACACAAAGCTTACTTGTTTTATGTGACTCAGTAAAAACGCCAAGTTGTGGAAGTCACATAATCACATAATCCATAATTTGTGACTTCGGTAAATGACTTCACATAATCCATAATCCACAATCACATAAATGGCTTCGGTAAAAACGCCAAGCTGTGGAAGTCACATAATCACATAATCCATCCAGGGCTTCATGTAGATTTCTTCAAAGCATCTTCCCATGAGGGCCATGCTTAAAGCTATGCCATAAGGGGACCACTTTGGAGACTTCTTCAAATACACCCATCACTTCTAGAGGCTTCCAAACTTGCTTCAGGGCTTCTTCTAGGGTTGACATGCTTCTTCTGGGGTTGACATCAATGACAACTAATTTTCCAACACTAGGTTATCTAAATGACGGTCTCGTTGGAGGAGGTGCTAGGGATTGGATATTTATGTAAACTATTGGAACAACAATGGATCTTATTGTTCATCATTGGGCATGATCTATGATGCTCTTGGTACATTGGATATCTTATTTATCACTCAGATCCACACAAGGCTTGTCCAACCACTCCCAGACATAGCAAGTTATTAATGGTTTTCCACTTACCAATAGGAGACTAGATTCTCAGGTGGTGCCAAAGGTTCAGGTAGAGTGGCTTGCCTGACCAGGGACTCTCTTTGAGGTAAGGTTTCTCTGGTTGCTTCAGACGATTTTTCCGGGTTCATGTGGATTCAACTTAGTGGGTTTTCCCCTCTCCCTAGAGACATCTACATTGCAGTCTACTACTTTCCCTTGGTTTCATCTCAATTGCTATTCATAGTGACTTAGAAAAAGATCCTTATTTGGACCTATATGCTAGCATCATCTAGTACTTGGTGGTGGGGGATGTAATCTTACTAGGTGATGCTAATGCCCACTCCTAATCTCTTTAGATTCCTCTCCATGACCGCTCAAAGTACATGTTATGCATTCAAGAAACATATCCAAATTCAATGGGACTCCACCACTCTTTGACAATGCTTTAGGACCTATTATAGGTTACAACATGCACCTCCTACAACTTGAAGAATCCCATGAGATACTAATCCTAATGGTATCCCCTGCTTCCTGCAATCTCTCTTCTTCACTTGCAGACCTCACGGTGGAGGAGCCAATGTAGTGGATTATGTCATATCCAACCTAGATCTTCTCCCCTTAATTCATCATTTCTTGGTAACTCCCATCACCTTAACTGATCAAGCTCTTCTATTTTTCTCTCTTCAAGCTAACACCCCCCCCTTTAAGGTCCACTTCAGACCACTTTTCTCTTTAATGAGGGAGATCCGAACATATTTACTTCCCATCTCCACTAGATTCTCCCATTTGAGTCCCAATTCTCATCCTTTGACTTTTCCACTACCAAAGACACCTACCTTTTGTCCACCATTTGGGAGGTTTCTCTTAAGTCTCAACCCCACTTTTTGCATTCCACCTCACTTTCCCTAAAACTAGGTCCTACCGCAAGAATCGATGGTATGATAATGACTACAAAATCCTCCACAACTAACTTTGGCATGCCTTCACTCACACTCACCTATCCTACCCCCATCTCAAGGCTTCCTACTGCCACCTCCTCTACCACGAGAATCCCCGCTTCATCTCCCAAAGGGGATGAGATTTGAGTGATTCCGTCATCTACTCTCCCAAAATTTTCTAACACAGTATATTGCCTCACCACTCCCCCCTCCCTCCCGATCTTGATCCAAAATCCATGTTTTCTCCCCTCCTTCTTTCCACTTACTCTCCTATCGATATATCCAGGAGGATGTTTGGATGATGAAAACTAGTAAAGCAATGGATGAGGAAGGGTTATAGGTAGAACTCTTCAAGCAAGGTTTTCATGCTATGGATAGTCACCTAACCTATGTGTTAAACAATGTGGTCCGTACAAGTTTTCCACAGTCTTGGTGGCATCACATTATTCCCCCAATCCACATATTAGGCTACAGTGTTGATCCTAATAACTACCAAATGATCATGGTGGGCCACACATTCTCTAAACTCTATTCTATGGTCCTCCATTTGAAGATCTCTGGTGATCCAAAAATTGATCTTTTAAAGACATGGTTAAGTTTTAAGCATGAGTTCATTTACCAATTAGGAATTGATGAAAGAAGAAGAAATTAATGAGATATTATAGCATCCATAATAAGAAATGCAGATCAAAATGTAAGCACAAAGAACAACAAACCATAACAACAAAGTTGTTAACGGAGTTCAGAAAGATTGCCTACGTCTCCGGGCCTTTGTCTTAGTGGGTGAGGCTTTCTTATTTCTCTTGAATGCTTAAAAAGTACCTCAGAAAAGTGTCAAAAGGATTACAAACTGGTTTGGATGTGTTCTTCTCGACCTCAAGAATCCAACACAATTAATGACACTAAAAAAGGCTGAGCGTAGCTCCCATAATTGGCCCACAAAGTTCCCCTCCTCAATGGCTTCCCTGCATAAAAATGGCTTTGGCTTTCAAATTCCTCAACATTTCTCCTGTTAAGAACCTCTCTAATGCTTCTAAGAACCCCTGGTTTATATAGATGTGAAGTTGGTATCGATCTCCCAACTTCCCCCCAAGATCTGGCCTCAAATCGGGCTTCTGATCCTCCAATAATGGCTAAAATCCTCCCAAAACAGGCTGAAATCCAAGAAAATCATAATATAATGTTAAAAAACCCAAAATTGGAAATAGTATAGGGTGCAACCCCCTTTACTCGGGCTCCTAGCCATATGGGAGGCTTCATATGCTCACGGGTTGGGCGCACTCCTATTCTTTAGCCCATGCGTTGGTTGTATGGGCCATGTGGTATGATGCTTATGCTCCCATGCGCCTCCTGCTGGCTTAGCCCCCGAATCCACAACCCCTCGTCACACACCTTGGTCACGCGCCTTGGTTAGTGAGGCTAGCCCTGTCAACCAGGCGCTATCCCCACAAATATGCCAAACACAACTTTTAATACAATTTGTGCCATATCACTAACAAGGAACACCGATAGTGCAGTCGGTTAGCCTAGGGAGTTTAGTTCGTTGGCGCCTGTGGAGGTTGGGGGTTCGAAACTTGCGGGTAACAATTTTTTTTGACCCAACCAACATTGGTTAAATCCAAGGTGCCATGTGGCGCCCTCTGATTGGGCCACGTGTCGCCCCGTGATTCATCCGTACCATACAGTTAGCATACAGTCATTGCACAATCAACATGCATAGTTAACTACCATGTCACCACCATACAACCCAGTCACCTGTCCAGTCAACTGCCACGTCAGCATCCGTATAGCCTAGTCACCCTGCCACGTCAGCTTCCGTACAACCCAATCATCCTTCCATGTCAGCTTACGTACATCCCAGTCACCCTGCCACATCAACATCTGTACAACCACCCGTCGTCCATGCTGCCATGTGTCAGCCTATCATTGGGCTACCTCATGTACGAACTGACACATGTCATCTGTACTATACCACGTGTCAAATTCGTACTGGTCCAATGCAGCCCAAAAACGCCAAATTCGAGTGACACATGTCACCTCCCGATGATGCCATGTCGGCATGATGACATCAAGTTGACGTCACCTGTCATACTGCTGACGTCAACAATACGACCTGTTGACTTTGACCAGTTTGACTTTTTGCTTGTTTGGGAAATCAGTCAGAACGTGATATCTTTCGCATACGACGCCCATTTGCAAAAAAATTATATGGTCGGAATCAACGCGATGAGACGAACACAATGATGCTAGTTTCGTCGGATTCCGAGAACTTTTATTTTTAGGCCTTTCTGGATCCATTTTGGATCATCTAGGGAGATTGAGCGGAGTCAACTTAGAGCTAGAGGACAGGTTGTATTTCTACTTGTGCATTAGACCATTTATCACATCCTTACATATAGGCCATCATTGAGGAGGCATGACATCTCTCTTCAAAATATTATTGCTACTTTGTGGGATTTCAAAAAGTGTTTGACTCCGTCCCCCTTGAGGCTTTGTTCCAAAGACTCAAAAGACATTGGAATTTTACAAATGTTACTAATTTCCATCATGCACCTATATGAGTTGGTACTTAGTCATCTCTACATATCCCATGGGGAATTATGTTTCATTAAGAGTACCATTGAGGTCAAACATGGATGCTTCTTGTCCCCCACATTATTTGGGATCTACATCGATGCGCTGGAGTCCATCCTCCATGATGTGGTATACCTAGGGAGGTAATATTGGGTACCTCCCTAGGTACCCATATTACCTAAAATAGATATGCAAATATACTTCAGAAATAACCCTTAATCTCAACAAGAATAAACTAAACCATTCACCAAAATATTGAACACAAGAAATAGTCAAAACCCTTGAGGTAGGGTAACACCACATATTATTCCTTATGGAAGGAATGCACTCCTCAAGCAATACTTTATTTCTACAATAACCACATTCTTCACTATGCTCCAATACATTGCTTACGCTTCTTTATATAACACTCTCTATCTCCTAGGAACATTCTAGAGAAGGAATATTCTAGTAGGTGGAAACTTCTAGAAAGCATTCTCACATTTATTATGTTCATATTGATATAAATACCATTGTGGGCCTTATTTAATAGTGGACCTATTCCACCTTACATTGAATGGCCTCCACTAATAATACATAACCACATTCCCATTGGGTACCTCCTTAGGTACCCCATATTGCCTCCCTAGGTATACTACACATGAGTACACCCAAGACGAAGTTGGGTGCCTTCTCCACTGGACCTTGATATCTATTCTACTTTTCACTAATGATGTGATCCTTTTAGCCTCATATCTTGAGGGGTTACAAAGATCATTGGATGCCCTAGCCCTTTTTTGTGACCTTCATTAGTTGATGGTCAACCTAGCTAAAACCAAGGTCACGATCTCCAACGGCTCGAAGAATACCCTCTTTGATCACCATTTATTATTTAGAGGATACGAGCTTGAGATCACCAACACATATACCTATTTGGGGGTTCAATTCACAAGACCTCACTTTAGTTTGTGGCATGCACTTCAACCCCGAGTCAGCAAGGGCTACATATCTTTACTCCTTTGTGAGAGGTAGTGTTTCTGAAACTATTCTCAAAACATATAATCCAAGATGTCTCTCATAGACATCTTTATCTGGCCTACATTTTTATATGCTTTTGAGGTTTGGGGGTTTGATTTACTAGAGTCCTCAACAAAGAGAGTACATATCATCCTCCTTCACCACATCCTCAAATGCAAGCATACAATCCCTTATCCCATCATCCTTGCAGAGTTTGGTGCTAAACCCTTTAGGCTTGAGACGATGCTCGATCTTATCTCACTCCTACATCGCATTCACAGTTTTGTTTACTTAGCAAAGGGACTGGACTGGTATTCATACTTGGTCTACTATTCATCAGATTCCATTACATCAACCAGTCTTCCGAGTTGCACTCGTTACTAGTATGCAAGGGTATTAGAACTTCTGACAGCTATTGGTATTATAATGGACCAACTTTCTTTGTTTATACACTCCCTGGTTGTGCTTAGTCACGTCTTACCTACTATATAGGAGATGAAAAGGATCATCAAAGATGATATCAACATGTAATTTATGCAGGTCACTTGGATAAACCCTTAGGGCGAGTTACATTTGAAGATGTCCTTCTACACTAAGCACTTAATGGATACGAGGGATAGACCACCATAATGCTCGATCAAACAATATCTACTAGCTATGCCATCTTTGAGAGGTTGAGACCGAGGAGCATTTCATATTTCATTGCCTGGTTTATTACAAGATACAAGGATAGTTCCACTATATTTTCAGAGAGCTCCAAACTCTTTGTAGTTTCTTCTGGTATCCCGATCAAAGATGCCTAGCCTTATACATGCAAGAGGTCCTCCATCTCATCTCTCTCATCCTCCATCCACACCCACATCTTGGACTAGCTTCCACCCAACATATCACTTCCCTTTTTACAATGCTCCCCTCTACTAGAGGCACCAAGCGACAAATGGATAACGATATTGTCCCTAACCCCATATCAGTGTGCACTTCGAGCACTACTACTTCAGTGAGACCCAAACAACATGGCAGTGAGACCCAAACAACATGGCCAGTCCATGCCTCATATCAATAGATAGACCAGTAGCCCGAGGATATCCCCTAGACTACATTAACGAGCTCTCTCTTCCATGCAACAACACATCACCCAATCCAAATCCTCTTCCAGTTCTAGTTTGTCTTCCAGACAAACATCTATTTTGAACTTTGTCCATTCAACCTCGAATGTTAGGAGAGATGGTTCCAGTGGACTAGGACAAGCTTGTACCATTTGTATAATAGACTCTTGATCCACTCAACATGTACAACTCCCTCCATCTATAGGTCTAGATTAGACTCTTATTTTACTTTTTACTTAATGCATCTTGCTTTTATATAAGAGTTGCTTTAGTGTTCTCGCTTCGTATGGACATCATTGTACCGAACAATCTCATTTAGTGGTAATTTGTTAGAAATTAATACAATTATCTTATCTTATCTATCTTTTCTAGGGATTTCGAGGTTTTGAACCTCAATGCGAGTTTCCATAATGATTTCAATTGTTGTGTAATCATAAAGGTGCATTTTTTCAATCATCGTGTCTATTTTGTTTATAGCTATCAATTGTTACACACTCCTTTATTGTCAAATATACAACCGACATGCTTGCAAATCACTCTTGACGTTCTTGTAACAATTTTGCACCTTGCAAACATGGAATAAACAACATGCACATTCCTTGTCATTACCTCCAGGAAATTCATTCTTTTCAAGAAAGAAAAAAAATCAAATAATTTAAAACCGATAAAAGAATTTATATAAACTTTGTACAAATAGTGTGGACTACAGAACAATTGTACAAGGTTATATGTGGTTTTCCCTAAAACTACATTGTATTGTTGTTATGACTTAAATATATTTTAGACTTTTCATTTTACTTTATTCCTTTTATTTTTTTTTATAGAATATTGAAAACTGAAAATTTTAAATTATAGTTTACAAAAAACTTCTAGAAATAGTGTACACTATACAACAACTTTAGATTGTACAAGATTGTATGTGGTTTTCTCCAAAACTAGAGTATATTGTTATTATGACTTAATTCTATTTTAAACTTTTCATTTTATTTTATTCATTTTATTTCTTTATAAACCTTTATTAAAAAACTGAAAATTTCAAATTATACAAATAATATCTCTTCAATGCATAGTAATTAACTGATTGCATATAAAAGTTCTAGGCTAAAAACTTTTCTTTTACTTTGATCACCAAACTACCAATATAAAATATTTATGCACAATACATTTACGTGGTTTATGAAAAATAAAACTAAATATGCATGTACCTAATAGTATCTATGTAAAAATATGCATGTACCTACATATATCTACTCTTCCGATGAAATTTTCAAAATCGTTTAAGACGGACATCGCCCATGGAATGGAACTCGTTAAAAGGCGGGCACTGGCTCTCTAACTTTATACCTTAAACTAGTTTACTTCTTGATATTGGGAAATGTGTACAAAACAAAAGCAGCCAAATTTGAAACTAACAGCTAAATTCAAAAAGCAATAAAACAACCATATGATATCCCACTCTGCATTCGAAAACAAAAGCAGCGAAATTCGAAAATAACATCTAAATTAAAAAAGCAGCGAAATTCGAAACTAACAGCTAAATTCAAAAAGCAATATAAGATCCGATCATTCGATCATTAAATGTGATCTATGGGAAAGAAAGAAAGAAAGTATTTTTAACGTCCACGAGGCTAAAAATAGCCTATGGGACAGATTGCTTTTCCATCTGGCTTTTGCATTCGGCCCTTTTCTTGTGAAGTTTTACAATAATTGCTCCCAGCTTCTCAACAAACTCTTCGCTGAATAGATTATCCCAGGAATTCGCTGCCAGAATACCTGCATAATTTTCCCTGCTGTCTTTGAGGGCCTCACATTCTAAAATGAAATGTTTTTCTGTTTCCACTTTTCCGGACGAGCACAAAATACATACTCTTTCTTCCCACCTTTCTTTTGGCCTTTTCCAGCG